>WSFP011510992.1:0-13100 GCA_009831015.1 Picea engelmannii
AACTTTATAGCTTGGTAATTTTATTTTAAATTCTACGAATTGTTTATTGTCTCATACAGGTACAACAATTATTTTGTTATCTTCCATCCCTCTCCTAGACCTAGATCTACCTAGCATGTGACTAAATATAGGGAGTTGTAGGCTTGGATAATATTGTTATTTGATCCCTTGAGGTCACCATGGAAGAATCCCTTGTGGTGGACCTATCTCCATCATTAAATCGAGGTAACTCTCTACTTAGGTGACAATGTTATATTCTTCCATAGTTACACAAGATTTGGGATCTTGTGGAGGGATTTGCACAAGTAAAAATCCTATGATAACGAGCCACAAGTGAGTTTATTAGAATGTGAAACAATGATGGGAAGACTTTTTTATTTCATGTTGGTTATCTATTGTCTATACACTAAGTACCTAATCATAGCCATAATCTCAATGGGTGTAAGACAAGTTTCTAAGAGGAGGATTGAATCGGGTGTATTTATTTTAATTCTAAGATTATAAATTGGAAAATTATTTTGGATATGTTCAATTTTCTTCAAGATTCTTTAGAGGTACTTCAATTCCAAAATTTACATCGATATAAGATAACCAGTGTGACAAGTGTCTTAAAGAGTAATATCTTTTTTTCCCAAAACAAAAACTCTATTGATTTACAATTGTTCTAAAAAAAAAGGATTTTCATCCTCCATTAATCCTTTTATCAATTATATAGTTATGGTTAATCATGGTATGAAGGTAAACTCCAAGATCTCGTTAGGTTAACCTTGACTTGGTCAAAGAGTGATTAGGTTAAATTTGATTTGGTCGATAATGAGTTCACCATAAATAGTTTATTTCCCATGGTATTTGACATGGTGAATCCTATTTTAAGGTTTGTTATACTTGTTACATACCAAAATGTCACACTTGAGTGTCACACCCTAAGTGTCGCAAAGTGATGTATCCACCTTGGTAAGTGTCGCATGCACTGTCGCAAGTCTTGTATACACCCTACCTAGTGTTGCATTCACTTTGATGAGTGTCAAAACCCCTTGACACCATGAAATACATTTTCCACAATCCCTAGGTCATATTGGAGGAAGAAACCAATCATTTCAAGGCCAAAAACACACCTTTTTATTGGAAAATCGACCATTTTGGGGGCATTTATGAAGGGTGGTGCCCCCTTTTCCATGTTGGGGGAGTGAAAATTCATGGGGTGGCACCCCCTTTCCATTTTATGGGAGCACAACTTTATAGGATGGTTCCCTACGTTCAACTCTGGGAGGGCGCCAATCTTGTTAGAGGGAATCATGGGATCCTCCACCTCTTTACAAGGGCCAGATATCTTGGGATGAGGTTGGTTGTGGTAGAATATTAAGTTATGGGCTCTATCATAGGAAGTAATACCAATTTGAGGAGCCATATATTCAACCATATCCTTCATTTTATCATGGTGGTTGTGCCTCTCAAGCCTATATATTGAAGGTATTTCCAAGGTGTTCAAGTATCAAACCTTTGATTCTGGGAGAAGCATTAGCATTTTTATGTCAATATTCATGCAAGGGATAGATGAGGAGGGCTTGGAGAAGTGGCTACATTTCCAAGTGTTGGAGCCACCTTTTTTTTTTATCCCGTCTCGAATTTCATGTCTTAATGCTCGAAATCGAAAGATGGTTTTCGTATTTTCCATCTGTGGTTTCAAAATCTTTGAAGTCTTATAACTCGAGCAGTGATAGTTATCGTACTCTCGAGGCGAGTTCTACTTTTCGTCAAATATTTTCCCCCTTTGTTCTACCTCGGGATTTCGTATGTCGGATGTTATATATCACATAGTTCACAAGTCCCGAACAATGAAACGGTGAAATTGTTTTAAAATTTTACCCAGGTCAGTAACGAGAGTAAAATTTCCCTAAATTATGGTTAAGCATCATCGGGGTTTCGCGTCTCGGCATTTACTAAATCCAAAAGTCTTATTGTCGTAACCCCGATAGCTGAAACCACGAATTTCTTGTTTTAGTAACCCACGTTAAGGTTAAAGGTAAAATCTTAGCCATGGTTAAGTTCTATCAGAAATTCGCAACTCGGTGTATTTTCTTTTAAAAAGATACACTGTCAAAACCCCGAGTCGTGAAGTCACGATAAAGATATGAACATAATTAATTAAACATTTAATCCGATTTTATCCTCCCTTTTAATTAAAACATACCATCGTGATCTCGTGGTTTCGCAACTCGGCATACAAACTTCCCGGAAGCTATACCTTCGAAGCTCCAAGTCGCGAAATTGTGATATAAATAATCACGTAATTAATTAAGCGCCTAATCACAATTACATTTTTATTAACCAAAGTCAATCATCGCAATTTCGGGTGTTAGAGGTTCAAAGGGTTAAAGAAAAGATTCCCGATGCAGCGAGTACCGAAAGATTAATTAACTTTGGGAAAACCTGATTAATTGAACTAAGCCAGTATTTCCCGTGATTTGATGCATGCACAGTTTACGAGGTAGTCTTAATTCTTCCTTACGCCAACTGACATTTCGAGCCGCCAAAATTTATGGCATTAATTAGAAGCAAGGCGAATCGACAAGTAAATATTGGGTTTTTATTGCTAAATTTATATTTAAGCGTGATTTGACCGATCTGTTCTTAAAAAGTACTGAGTTTTCAAATATATAGAGTTTTTATTCATTATAAAAAAATCATTTCTATATTACGCAGAGCACACTTTTCTCAGTGAACTAATTTCTGTATGTATACATATTTTTATTGCAGAAGAACTAAAGTAGGATTTCCCATCATGGCCCCGTGAAAAGCGTCTAAAGCCATGTTGAGGTTTTAGGACAAGGTTTGGACAACGTCGCTGATACTTCACCTCAAAGTGTCGACTCTGTCCCGAACTGGTCGTTTGTTTCTAATGTTCTACAGGCCAAATTAATGGATTATTCTGATGATTCCAGTGACAATGAAAAAGACGACATAACCACCAAATATAAGATCGTCGTCCAATCGGAAATGCATAAAGTAGAGGCCAGGACACGACTGCTCCCTTACTATGATATGGTCTAGTGGGCATTAGACCATGTGGACATACCAACCAGAACCATCATCAATGAGCAAAAGGTCACCATCAGGACTTTCAGACCCGAACCACTGCAGGCTATGTATAAGTTGCCTACCGTGTCCGACCTTACATACGATGCCGAATTCTTGGAGAAATTCAAACAGAAGGAATGTGTGTAGTATGACAAGACTATGTCCAGCTTAATCAGAGATTGGGTTTCGCACCCTGCAAAGTTCAGGGCAGACAGTAATGGTATATATTCAATAACTTCCTTGGAACCACAATTCAAGTATATAGCTATGATGACCTATAGATTATACGGGAGAGAGGACACCTCACATTTATTTCTTCAATGGGTGCCTCTAATACATCAATTTTCTGAAGGTTGTTCCTTCGACTGGGCGAAAATGTTGTCTGATAGCTTGACCAGTCGAGTTACAAAGTATCGGGCGCAGAAAGAGAGCAGAAAGATTTCTTCATTTTTTATGTCCGCGTACATTATGGACGTTGTGTGCTTTCTAACACTCTTTCCCTTAATGAGCTAGAGATGGACTCCAGTAGAGGCCAAGCCCATCCATGTCTATCATTCAAAATTGTGGAAAAACAAAGCGGCAGATTTCATCTATGAAATCTTTAACTGGGTAATGGTATCGTTGCATGTCACTATTTTCGGCCACCCGCCACCCAAGATCTCGGACAGTATAGTGATGAATTTGAGCAGTATAGATGACTGGTATGTAGAAGTCAAATTCTCATATCTCAGAGTTTTCGGGGCTTATAGTCCTCCGCATGCATTGCCATTATTCATCCCCGACAAGCTGGCTTGTCGTGAGGTTGCTAGACAAATAGTAATCGGTGGCATAAGCAAGGAGCTTAAGGGATATTCAAAGAAGGTATGGCCACCTTTTCCTGTTCATTTAAATTCATATTCTTTGTTATATTTCGGGCATGCTAAAGCTAAGGCAGCAGCCCTGGAAGACATAAAATTGGTTCTTATTGAATTCAAGAAGCACGATCCGCAAAGGGTCGTAAGTAATCATTTGGCCAGTTTCGGACTCAAGAGATTCAAACATGAAAATTCGCCCTCGGATAACATTTTCCGAGGTGCAAGATCTTATGCCGAGATTTTAGCTCGGATACAAACCCTGGCACCTGAAGAGAGGGACAATGTTATGAAATTCCAAGAACATCGATGTAGTTGTCTTCCCGCAGTATTACGGAGTGAGAATCCGAGTACAGCGGAGGTGAAACAAAAAGATGTCGAAGGCTCCAAAGATGCGACATCCAGTCAATAAAAACACCAAGACAGGGAAGAGAAAAATAAGAGTCTGAAAGTAGAGATAAAGACTCCCGACCCACCGAAAAAGCAGACTCTGGTTACTACTCTGGGGAAATCAGCTAAGCAAATCGGAGATCACATCGCATCCATTACTCCCTTGCAATCAACTCAAGGAAATATTGATGCAGGGTGGATTTAAATGAAGAATTGAGACCTATAAGGGTGGAAGAGCTCCCTCCAAATGATTTCTTCTTTGATAAGAAGAGAAAGGTTGTGGTAAAGAGAGAATTCTATCAGGAAGGGGAATCGACAGCCAAGAAATACAAAGTATTGACTGATGGGAAAGACAATAAGAATGAATAGTTCACAACATAAATAGCTGGGACATTAGGGGCATATGCCACAGCGAATCAATTTTCAGTCGGCGTTTTGAAAAACCAACTAAAATGAAAAAATCGCCTCATCAAAACCCTAGAAACCAGACTAGCCACAACAGAGGAGGTTGCCAAGGACCAGGCGAGTGTAGGGATATAACAAGCAAGTTTGGCCGATAAAAGTGAGATAGAGATGCTCAAGACTAAGCTCGAACAAGCAGAGTTGGTGGTTCAGAATGATCAGATACAAGCGAGCCAGCAAAAAGACTTGATCGAACAGCTACAGGCTAGAGTGGAAATCATCGAAAGTAAAGTTATAAATATCGGGATGTTCCAGTCCCAGGCGATGGAGATTCGAAGTAGAGTTTCTACGGCCCAGCGAAATTTACTCGCCAAGGTAGAGGTGATTCGAGACAACTGCTTACTTGTTAATCAAGTTTTGAAAAAATTATTTGTCAGAGAAAGAGAAGCTGGAGCATCTCGGGTCGCTTTTCAAGAGGCTGTAATAGCTACAAACAACAGGAAATTGGGAAGTACTCCCAGGTTTTCCATATTGGAGCAGACCAGAGGAAATATTTTATTAAAAGAATGGGAGCACAGTTTCTCAAAAGGTAAGTTGCAAGCTAAGAGGGTAACGAAATCTTTAGAAAAGGATTTTGGTGCTATAGATGGTAATTTGTTAGGCATTGATAGTGAAGGTAATGTCGAGGCATTAAGTCAAATGAATATAGAGAAAATATCACTTGATTTAAATGAAAAAGAGGAAAGAGATTTGGCCGAGATCTCACAAGTAACTATGGAAGACATAGTTCAAATAGATAAATGTATGATTAAACCAAGTGTACAATTGTGCGCTATCGACATCACAAACAGACAGATGGAAGAAAGGTTACCGCAATTATCCCAAGATTGTTACTCTTTTGAAGCCAATTGTCAAGCAGAACCGTCAAGGCTGATATATTAGCTGGTGGAAAGATGTGTCACTTGTATCGAGCATGCGCGAGGACAAGCTTCTAGCACCAAATAAAGACAGAGATGAAGAAATGGAACGATTGCTCTCCTCCTTATCATAACTGAAAATTTTGCAACGATTGAGATTCCATCTTATGTAAAACTGTATAAATATACCATAGAAAGAAAGAACCAGGGCTGCACCTTTTTGTGTCGATTGTAATAGAGGTTTTCCATTTTGAGAGTTAATATAAAGAAAATCCGAAGATTCTCAATTCTGTCACGACTGTGTTATGAGTTTGTTTCCTTGTATCTCATATTTCATTTCATTTCATATTTGTGTCTGATGAATGCTTCGCTATAATTTAGTACAACCTCTACTATAGTGAATGAATTTTGGTTTTCTATATTGTTTACTTTTTTTCCTCTGTACTAACTATCAGCAGGTATAATACCAAACAACACTTTCAGAATTCTATATATATTTTATGCTTCATCGGGTTATTTCTTTACATTTTTCTTCTTTTGTTTATACGTGAGATTCCCCCTTGATAGGATCCTTACTCGATAGACAGCTTAATGTTTTCTCCCACCTCATACATTTTTATAAAAGTATAACTCAGTTACGGGAAAGGGCCTTTGGTTTCACCCCTTTTTCACTCCTGAAACCGTAAACTCTCTTTTATACGACCAAATTGAGACACCACTTAAATTCCCCCTGAGGTTTTATTATTTTATTGTTCCTCCATGACTGTCCCTGTATGAGACAGCCTAATATCGAACCCAGACTATCAGATCAAACACATATTGCCTTAAACCTTTTCGATACTATCCTTAAAACAGCCACTACCTGAGTTGAACTTGAACGTTCATGGGCAGCGATTGAACGGGATATAAACATCCAGGAACAGTTGGAAGCTAGACAACGCCAACACAGAAATCATCCCTAGTTTCCCTTGCTGAAGGTTGACATTTCATCCTTCTCTACCCTTTACTCACTTTCATATGCCTAGACATTGTACTTCTAAGCCTTAAGTACAGACTCTGGAACAACACCAAGCATGCTTTTTAAGTGCCTTATTTGTCTTTCCAATTAATATCAACTTGGCGTATTCCCTTCAAGTTCATGTGTTCACATTTGTTTGTCTATTATCGTTTCAGTCTTCATAGATAGATTTTATTTGTCTAATCATCTATAGTAGGAGGAAGAGTTCCTTTGAGATTCTTTGCAGGATTTCAATTGCATTGAGGATCTTGGAGATCAAGTCCAAGGATTGGAGCAGCGAGGACAAAGATTGCAACTAGGTACGCCATATTCTTCTTCTCTCTTGGTTGATTGATTCAGTTAGATCTATAGGGAAAGTAGTAACCACTTGTTCTCTTCTATCTTTGGACCAAAGGTAGGAGTCTTGGTTCAATGGGAATATTATCTTGTTCGCAGGGGTAGATTTCTCACGATAGAAAAATGGCTACTCCACTAGGGATCGAACCCATAATCTTCGATTTCACAGACCAAAGCAAGCTACTCCACCTCCATCTCAACCATCGCAAATTAGTACACACTACATTGGAGGTAAATCTTCAATTGGAGGCCAACCTTCAGCTGGGTGGAAACTTTTTATTAAGGGGAAACCTACATGGTTGCAACATCAACAAGCCTGGGGGAAAGTCACTCCTGCAAGTCCTTATATCCTTACTACCACTAGCTTTTATCCTGTACAACCATTTCTAGGAGTTGCTAAATGTTAGGGTCCTAACCCACACATAGGTAGAAGAATATATTCGGATGTAATAAAGGTCAATATTAATAAGGCCTTGCAATAAAATAGAATAAGTTGAATGTAAGAAGACCTAATAGAAGCTTTCGCTTCTAGAAGGATATTCCTCTAGATGATTCTTTTGATAGACATATTTAGTATAAATAGGAGTCGAGGGTATGAGCACCCTAGCTTGGATATTATTGTAACAGAGCTCTGGTCGACTGGAGGTTGCCCCCTCGAAGAGGCCCGTGAACATTGCTCTCAGAATCAAACTGTTATTTATGTTGTTATTCTTATATAATTTCAGTGTTATTGTGGTGATTGTTCTGGTTATATTGTTTTTATTCTTCCATTTCTGGCATTTTATTTCTGTTTTGCATACTTTTTATATATGGTATATTACAAGTGGTATCAGAGCACTTTCCTCGGTAGAAATTGTGGGTTAAATTTTTTCAGGGTAGAGATGTATTCTGACATCTTTAAGCCACAAAGATCTGTCATTATGCACATAAACTCATGGATGAGGGATTCATACACGTAGGAAATACAAGTGGTACTTAAGCGCACATTTTTTGGACACCCTTGTAACCCCTGTTGGTACCCCTTTGAGTGGTAGTGCATCAGACAACACCTGTGTACGGATCGACCTAGATTTCCTTAAGCCCTTTTTAGATAAACCGATCGGTCGCCTAACTGCTATAGTGCCACCGAGAAAATCACTCGGGAAGATACTCTCTAGTACTTTGGTAGTCGGGTAGTATGGCTAAGGGCATGGTATAGCCTCCTTAGTTAGTGCCTTGAGATATTGGGTCGAGTACTACTATTGGACCCCGCACGTATATCAGAGAGATATAGCATAGGAAAACCCTTGTCTGTATAACCCTTGAATACCTAACCCTGGGGGATAGAAACATAAACAAGTTAAAACAGACAAGATCTATTGTCGTGCAACTGTGTTCGGGTTGCCAAATCACTATACATTTCTTTCTGGTTAAGAATTTAAGCATTTCATCACTAAAGTATTCTTCAGACCAGAGTCTGGAAATTTTTTCACCATTATTTGAGACCTATTCCATTGGATTCATATCTTCTCCCTTATCACATTCACACATATCATTTTTCGGCAAAAAATTTTACCCCACCCACCCCATTTTGGTTCCCTCGTCATCGTGGCCCATACCCGTAGCCAAGACTTGGAAGCTCGCTTCAATATCTTGCAATCTAATCTCAACAAGACCCAACAAGAAGTGAAACAACTCAGTGCCAATGTTGTCTCCATCAATACAACCATGTAGTCCTCAATGGAGTAAATCAAACAAGACCTGACCACCCAACTTGAATCTGTCTTTTCGATGCTTTGCACCAAGCTCCATATCCCTACAAATAACCCTTTATCTGACCCACCTCCACATACTGAAGTTGAAACTTTCTCTCATTCCCATAACTTTTAGCACCATCACTTTCAATGTGACTTACGCCTTCCACGGGTGGATGTGAAAAAATTTGATGGCTCAGATCCCATTAGTTCGGTAACCCAAATGGAACATTATTTCTCTTTATATGGCATTACAGATGAATTGGCCAAACTCTAGTATGGTGTTCTCCATCTAGATCAAGAACATTGGCAATGGTGGAAATGGAGATAAACTTCCCATCAAGGGTATATTGATTAGACACACTTTGTGGCAGAACTTTATGAACGCTTTGACACTGACACCAACCATTTGGGTCGTTTGACAAAGTTGAAACAATCATGAACAGTGGAAGACTTTATAGCTGCCTTTGAGCGCCTGGATTTTCAGACAGAGAGCATGTCTGATGCCTTTTTTTTAGAGTGTTTTATCAGTGGCCTAAAGGATGAGATTCAGGCCCATATCCTCATGGCTCGGCCTCAGATTTGGGTGGAAGTGACTAAAAGAGATAAAGAAGCACAACAGGTTGTATATTCTCAAAACTGGAAACCCTCCTTTATCCCTCGCACTAAACCAATAAATCCCACTACTCCCTCCGCTCCAGTAAAGATCCAAAAATTGACTGGGGATGAAATGGTTGAACGCCAACTCAAAGGCCTTTGTTATAATTGTGATGACAAATATTTCCCGGGCCACAAGTGTAAGAAACAAAATATTTTTATGGCCATCTCGAAGGATATTTCGGAAGAGGAGGTTGAAACTCCCCTTGTGTCTGAGTCACCTGAAACCACTGACATCACCCCTCCCTCAGACCCTCCCAAAGTCGAACCGGTCATTTCCCTAAATTCTCTCACTGGCTTCTTTGCTCCCCAAACCCTCAAGCTAATCAGTTACATCAAGCATAGGAAGGTCATCATTTTGGTTGATAGTGGAAGCACCCATAATTTTATTCATCATCGCAATGCCCAAGAAACTCATTGCTACATCCATGCAATCAATCATTTCCAAATCATGATTGCCAATGGTGGCTCCATGAAATGTGGAGGGCGTTGTGAAAATGTGCATCTCCAAATTGGTGACTACCACCTAAAATCTTAAATGTTTGCTATCGACATGGGCGGTTGTGACATTGTGTTGGGTGTAGACTAGTTAAGGACTTTGGGTCCCATCCTCATGGATTTTAAAGAATTAACCATGCAATTTGACTAGGAGGGCCAACAATATAAGTTCCAAGGAATCGTCATCGGTTCACCTAATATTATTAGTTCCCATCGCATGGAAAAGATGCTCAAAAAAGGTCATTCTAGTGTTATTTCCCAACTCCATGCCATACAAGCCACAGAGACACCCTCGGTGCTGCAAGACCTCCAATCCATCCTTTCTAAACATCAAGTGGTATTTTCCACTCCCCAGGGACTCCCTCCTTCCCATGGTGGTCATGATCATTCCATTCCCCTTGTACCGGGAAGCCTTCCTCCCAATATTTGTTTGTATCATCACCCCTTTTTCCCAAAAAAATGAAATTGAGAAAATGGTCCAAGAACTCCTTAACGCAGGCGTTATCTTCCCTAGTATGAGCCCCTACTCTTCTCCGGTGGTCATGGTCCTGAAGAAATAAGGTTCTTGGCGAATGTGTCATGACTTCTGGGCCCTCAACAAACTTACCATTAACGAAAAATTTCCCATTCCTGTCATTGATGACCTCTTGGATGAATTGAGTGGCACCCAGTTCTTTACTAAACTTGATCTTCATTCTGGCTACCACCAAATACGTATGAAAGAGGCAGACATTCCCAAGACTACCTTTAGAACTCATGAGGGCCACTATGATATTTTGGTCATGCCCTTTGGCTTTTGTAATGCCCCCTCAACCTTCCAAAGCCTCATGAATCATGTCTTTCATCCTTTTCTCCATCATTTTGTCTTAGTTTTCTTTGATGATATCCTCATCTATAGAAAAACTTGGACAGACCAACTTGCTCATGTGGATCGAGTTCTCCATCTACTGTCCCAGCACCAACTTTTCCTGAAATAGTTTAAATGTGCTTTTGGCACCTTAGAAGTTGAGTACTTGGGTCATCTAGTTGGCAAGGACAGCGTCAGGGTGGATCCTAAAAAAATTTAAGCTATGAGAGACTAGCCTCACCTAAAGACTCTCAAAATATTGCGTGGATTTTTGGGCTTAACAGGTTATTATCGCAAGTTTGTTAAGAATTATGGAAAGATTGCAGCACCTCTCACTGCACTCCTAAAAAAGAACTCTTTCACTTGGACTCCAACAGCTGCTCAAGATTTTCAAACCTTGAACATGGCCATGTGCAACACTCCATTCCTGGCCCTTCCTAATTTCACAAAGGCCTTTGTCTTGGAATGTGATGCTTGAGGGAAAGAATTGGTGTTGTCCTTATGCAAGAGGGTCGGTCGTTGGCCTTTACCAGCAAGAAACTATCTGAAAGAAATATGGGAAAATCAATCTATGAAAAGGAAATGTTGGCTATTTTGCATGCCATTGATCTGTGGTGCCCTTATCTATTGGAGCAACGCTTCCAAATTAAGACAGACCATCAAAGCCTCAAGTATTTTCTGGAACAACGCATTTCCTCTATGGAGCAACAAAAATGGGTGACTAAGATCTTTGGATATGATTATGAGATCATTTACAAGAAAGGCAGAGACAATGTGGTTGCGGATGCACTTTCCTGAAAATATGAAGATGACGGATCTTTTTTTTCTCTTTCCTTCATTGTACCAGATTGGCTCCAAGCCATTCACCAGGAATCGCTAAACAATCCCAAAAGTTCGCATCTGATCCAACAATTGCAGTCCAATGCTTCAGCTTCCCCAGGATACGCTTGGCTCCATGATGATATTTGATACAAATGTCGTTTGTATTTAAGTAAACAATCAAAACTTAAATCCACGGTACTTTTTGAGCTTCATGCTACACCCACAACTAGGCACTCCGGGTTTACCAAAACCTTTTTTCTAGGATGGTATGAAATAATACATTTGTAATTTTGTCACGAAATGTGATGTGTGTCAATGCAACAAGGGGGAAACAGTCAAATATCTGGGCACACTACAACCGCTTTCGATTCCACCTATTATTTGGAGGGATGTATCTATGGATTTTACTACAGGCTTACCCAAATCGGGAAATAAATCAGTCATCATGGTGGTTTTTTATCATCTTTCCAAGTATGCTCATTTCTGTGCTCTTCAACACCCATTTACAGCATCCACGGTGGCTCAACTTTTCATGGATCAGGTCTTCAAGCTTCATTCCATGCCACATTCTATTGTTTCTGATCGCGACTCAACTTTCACCAACAATTTTTGGCAAGAATTGTTCAAGCTACAAGGCACCCAATTGCATCTCAACACAACTTATCATCCCTAGAATGATGGTCAAACGGAAGTTTTCAACATGTGTTCGGAAACATATTTGAGGTGTTTTGCCTCAGTAAAGCAAAATCAGTGGGCTCAATGGTTACCCCTAGTTGAATGGTGGTACAACACTTCATACCATACAGCTACACGCATGACTCCTTTTGAAGCAGTATATGGACAAAATCCACCTTCAGTTCTCTCATACTTATAGGGTGTCTCGAAGGTCCAGGCGGTTGACCAAACGCTTACAGTTCATGAGGCTATTCTCCATACCATCAAAGAGAATTTGGTCATGGCATAGAATCGCATGAAGAAACAAGAAGATCAAGGTCACTCTGAACGTCAATATGCAAAAGGGGATCAGGTGTTTCTTTGACTGCAACCTTACAAGCAAAATTCCCTCAAGGATGAGCATTGTCAAAAGCTAGTGCCCAAGTTTTATAGTCCTTATACTGTTCTCAAGTGTGTGGGACAGGTGGCCTATAAGTTAGCTTTGCCTAGTCATTCTAAGCTACATCTTTTTTTTCATGTTTCATGCTTAAAGAAGGTGATTGGAACTAAGTGCCAAATTCAAACCAACCTCCCCGAGTTAGACGAAGAAGGATCCATTTGGCTACAGCCACAAGCATTTTTGGACCAGCGTGAGCATCACTTGTGTCAGAGAACAATCAAGGAAGTGTTAGTCCAGTGGAAAGATACAACTCCATCAAATGCCACTTGGGAACCAGCTACCATTCTATAGCAGTTTCCACATCTCAATCCTTGAGGACAAGGTTTTTTTTAAGGGAGAGGACATGTTAGGGTCCTAACCCGCACATAGGTAGAACAATATATTCAGATGTAATAAAGTTCAATATTAATAAGGCCTTGCAATAAAATAGAATAAGT
>WSFP011510993.1:0-13100 GCA_009831015.1 Picea engelmannii
ACTTATTCTATTTTATTGCAAGGCCTTATTAATATTGAACTTTATTACATCTGAATATATTGTTCTACCTATGTGCGGGTTAGGACCCTAACATGTCCTCTCCCTTAAAAAAAACCTTGTCCTCAAGGATTGAGATGTGGAAACTGCTATAGAATGGTAGCTGGTTCCCAAGTGGCATTTGATGGAGTTGTATCTTTCCACTGGACTAACACTTCCTTGATTGTTCTCTGACACAAGTGATGCTCACGCTGGTCCAAAAATGCTTGTGGCTGTAGCCAAATGGATCCTTCTTCGTCTAACTCGGGGAGGTTGGTTTGAATTTGGCACTTAGTTCCAATCACCTTCTTTAAGCATGAAACATGAAAAAAAAGATGTAGCTTAGAATGACTAGGCAAAGCTAACTTATAGGCCACCTGTCCCACACACTTGAGAACAGTATAAGGACTATAAAACTTGGGCACTAGCTTTTGACAATGCTCATCCTTGAGGGAATTTTGCTTGTAAGGTTGCAGTCAAAGAAACACCTGATCCCCTTTTGCATATTGACGTTCAGAGTGACCTTGATCTTCTTGTTTCTTCATGCGATTCTATGCCATGACCAAATTCTCTTTGATGGTATGGAGAATAGCCTCATGAACTGTAAGCGTTTGGTCAACCGCCTGGACCTTCGAGACACCCTATAAGTATGAGAGAACTGAAGGTGGATTTTGTCCATATACTGCTTCAAAAGGAGTCATGCGTGTAGCTGTATGGTATGAAGTGTTGTACCACCATTCAACTAGGGGTAACCATTGAGCCCACTGATTTTGCTTTACTGAGGCAAAACACCTCAAATATGTTTCCGAACACATGTTGAAAACTTCCGTTTGACCATCATTCTAGGGATGATAAGTTGTGTTGAGATGCAATTGGGTGCCTTGTAGCTTGAACAATTCTTGCCAAAAATTGTTGGTGAAAGTTGAGTCGCGATCAGAAACAATAGAATGTGGCATGGAATGAAGCTTGAAGACCTGATCCATGAAAAGTTGAGCCACCGTGGATGCTGTAAATGGGTGTTGAAGAGCACAGAAATGAGCATACTTGGAAAGATGATAAAAAACCACCATGATGACTGATTTATTTCCCGATTTGGGTAAGCCTGTAGTAAAATCCATAGATACATCCCTCCAAATAATAGGTGGAATCGAAAGCGGTTGTAGTGTGCCCAGATATTTGACTGTTTCCCCCTTGTTGCATTGACACACATCACATTTCGTGACAAAATTACAAATGTATTATTTCATACCATCCTAGAAAAAAGGTTTTGGTAAACCCGGAGTGCCTAGTTGTGGGTGTAGCATGAAGCTCAAAAAGTACCGTGGATTTAAGTTTTGATTGTTTACTTAAATACAAACGACATTTGTATCAAATATCATCATGGAGCCAAGCGTATCCTGGGGAAGCTGAAGCATTGGACTGCAATTGTTGGATCAGATGCGAACTTTTGGGATTGTTTAGCGATTCCTGGTGAATGGCTTGGAGCCAATCTGGTACAATGAAGGAAAGAGAAAAAAAAGATCCGTCATCTTCATATTTTCAGGAAAGTGCATCCGCAACCACATTGTCTCTGCCTTTCTTGTAAATGATCTCATAATCATATCCAAAGATCTTAGTCACCCATTTTTGTTGCTCCATAGAGGAAATGCGTTGTTCCAGAAAATACTTGAGGCTTTGATGGTCTGTCTTAATTTGGAAGCGTTGCTCCAATAGATAAGGGCACCACAGATCAATGGCATGCAAAATAGCCAACATTTCCTTTTCATAGATTGATTTTCCCATATTTCTTTCAGATAGTTTCTTGCTGGTAAAGGCCAACGACCGACCCTCTTGCATAAGGACAACACCAATTCTTTCCCTCAAGCATCACATTCCAAGACAAAGGCCTTTGTGAAATTAGGAAGGGCCAGGAATGGAGTGTTGCACATGGCCATGTTCAAGGTTTGAAAATCTTGAGCAGCTGTTGGAGTCCAAGTGAAAGAGTTCTTTTTTAGGAGTGCAGTGAGAGGTGCTGCAATCTTTCCATAATTCTTAACAAACTTGCGATAATAACCTGTTAAGCCCAAAAATCCACGCAATATTTTGAGAGTCTTTAGGTGAGGCTAGTCTCTCATAGCTTAAATTTTTTTAGGATCCACCCTGACGCTGTCCTTGCCAACTAGATGACCCAAGTACTCAACTTCTAAGGTGCCAAAAGCACATTTAAACTATTTCAGGAAAAGTTGGTGCTGGGACAGTAGATGGAGAACTCGATCCACATGAGCAAGTTGGTCTGTCCAAGTTTTTCTATAGATGAGGATATCATCAAAGAAAACTAAGACAAAATGATGGAGAAAAGGATGAAAGACATGATTCATGAGGCTTTGGAAGGTTGAGGGGGCATTACAAAAGCCAAAGGGCATGACCAAAATATCATAGTGGCCCTCATGAGTTCTAAAGGTAGTCTTGGGAATGTCTGCCTCTTTCATACGTATTTGGTGGTAGCCAGAATGAAGATCAAGTTTAGTAAAGAACTGGGTGCCACTCAATTCATCCAAGAGGTCATCAATGACAGGAATGGGAAATTTTTCGTTAATGGTAAGTTTGTTGAGGGCCCAGAAGTCATGACACATTCGCCAAGAACCTTATTTCTTCAGGACCATGACCACCGGAGAAGAGTAGGGGCTCATACTAGGGAAGATAACGCCTGCGTTAAGGAGTTCTTGGACCATTTTCTCAATTTCATTTTTTTGGGAAAAAGGGGTGATGATACAAACAAATATTGGGAGGAAGGCTTCCCGGTACAAGGGGAATGGAATGATCATGACCACCATGGGAAGGAGGGAGTCCCTGGGGAGTGGAAAATACCACTTGATGTTTAGAAAGGATGGATTGGAGGTCTTGCAGCACCGAGGGTGTCTCTGTGGCTTGTATGGCATGGAGTTGGGAAATAACACTAGAATGACCTTTTTTGAGCATCTTTTCCATGCGATGGGAACTAATAATATTAGGTGAACCGATGACGATTCCTTGGAACTTATATTGTTGGCCCTCCTAGTCAAATTGCATGGTTAATTCTTTAAAATCCATGAGGATGGGACCCAAAGTCCTTAACTAGTCTACACCCAACACAATGTCACAACCGCCCATGTCGATAGCAAACATTTAAGATTTTAGGTGGTAGTCACCAATTTGGAGATGCACATTTTCACAACGCCCTCCACATTTCATGGAGCCACCATTGGCAATCATGATTTGGAAATGATTGATTGCATGGATGTAGCAATGAGTTTCTTGGGCATTGCGATGATGAATAAAATTATGGGTGCTTCCACTATCAACCAAAATGATGACCTTCCTATGCTTGATGTAACTGATTAGCTTGAGGGTTTGGGGAGCAAAGAAGCCAGTGAGAGAATTTAGGGAAATGACCGGTTCGACTTTGGGAGGGTCTGAGGGAGGGGTGATGTCAGTGGTTTCAGGTGACTCAGACACAAGGGGAGTTTCAACCTCCTCTTCCGAAATATCCTTCGAGATGGCCATAAAAATATTTTGTTTCTTACACTTGTGGCCCGGGAAATATTTGTCATCACAATTATAACAAAGGCCTTTGAGTTGGCGTTCAACCATTTCATCCCCAGTCAATTTTTGGATCTTTACTGGAGCGGAGGGAGTAGTGGGATTTATTGGTTTAGTGCGAGGGATAAAGGAGGGTTTCCAGTTTTGAGAATATACAACCTGTTGTGCTTCTTTATCTCTTTTAGTCACTTCCACCCAAATCTGAGGCCGAGCCATGAGGATATGGGCCTGAATCTCATCCTTTAGGCCACTGATAAAACACTCTAAAAAAAAGGCATCAGACATGCTCTCTGTCTGAAAATCCAGGCGCTCAAAGGCAGCTATAAAGTCTTCCACTGTTCATGATTGTTTCAACTTTGTCAAACGACCCAAATGGTTGGTGTCAGTGTCAAAGCGTTCATAAAGTTCTGCCACAAAGTGTGTCTAATCAATATACCCTTGATGGGAAGTTTATCTCCATTTCCACCATTGCCAATGTTCTTGATCTAGATGGAGAACACCATACTAGAGTTTGGCCAATTCATCTGTAATGCCATATAAAGAGAAATAATGTTCCATTTGGGTTACCGAACTAATGGGATCTGAGCCATCAAATTTTTTCACATCCACCCGTGGAAGGCGTAAGTCACATTGAAAGTGATGGTGCTAAAAGTTATGGGAATGAGAGAAAGTTTCAACTTCAGTATGTGGAGGTGGGTCAGATAAAGGGTTATTTGTAGGGATATGGAGCTTGGTGCAAAGCATCGAAAAGACAGATTCAAGTTGGGTGGTCAGGTCTTGTTTGATTTACTCCATTGAGGACTACATGGTTGTATTGATGGAGACAACATTGGCACTGAGTTGTTTCACTTCTTGTTGGGTCTTGTTGAGATTAGATTGCAAGATATTGAAGCGAGCTTCCAAGTCTTGGCTACGGGTATGGGCCACGATGACGAGGGAACCAAAATGGGGTGGGTGGGGTAAAATTTTTTGCCGAAAAATGATATGTGTGAATGTGATAAGGGAGAAGATATGAATCCAATGGAATAGGTCTCAAATAATGGTGAAAAAATTTCCAGACTCTGGTCTGAAGAATACTTTAGTGATGAAATGCTTAAATTCTTAACCAGAAAGAAATGTATAGTGATTTGGCAACCCGAACACAGTTGCACGACAATAGATCTTGTCTGTTTTAACTTGTTTATGTTTCTATCCCCCAGGGTTAGGTATTCAAGGGTTATACAGACAAGGGTTTTCCTATGCTATATCTCTCTGATATACGTGCGGGGTCCAATAGTAGTACTCGACCCAATATCTCAAGGCACTAACTAAGGAGGCTATACCATGCCCTTAGCCATACTACCCGACTACCAAAGTACTAGAGAGTATCTTCCCGAGTGATTTTCTCGGTGGCACTATAGCAGTTAGGCGACCGATCGGTTTATCTAAAAAGGGCTTAAGGAAATCTAGGTCGATCCGTACACAGGTGTTGTCTGATGCACTACCACTCAAAGGGGTACCAACAGGGGTTACAAGGGTGTCCAAAAAATGTGCGCTTAAGTACCACTTGTATTTCCTACGTGTATGAATCCCTCATCCATGAGTTTATGTGCATAATGACAGATCTTTGTGGCTTAAAGATGTCAGAATACATCTCTACCCTGAAAAAATTTAACCCACAATTTCTACCGAGGAAAGTGCTCTGATACCACTTGTAATATACCATATATAAAAAGTATGCAAAACAGAAATAAAATGCCAGAAATGGAAGAATAAAAACAATATAACCAGAACAATCACCACAATAACACTGAAATTATATAAGAATAACAACATAAATAACAGTTTGATTCTGAGAGCAATGTTCACGGGCCTCTTCGAGGGGGCAACCTCCAGTCGACCAGAGCTCTGTTACAATAATATCCAAGCTAGGGTGCTCATACCCTCGACTCCTATTTATACTAAATATGTCTATCAAAAGAATCATCTAGAGGAATATCCTTCTAGAAGCGAAAGCTTCTATTAGGTCTTCTTACATTCAACTTATTCTATTTTATTGCAAGGCCTTATTAATATTGACCTTTATTACATCCGAATATATTCTTCTACCTATGTGTGGGTTAGGACCCTAACATTTAGCAACTCCTAGAAATGGTTGTACAGGATAAAAGCTAGTGGTAGTAAGGATATAAGGACTTGCAGGAGTGACTTTCCCCCAGGCTTGTTGATGTTGCAACCATGTAGGTTTCCCCTTAATAAAAAGTTTCCACCCAGCTGAAGGTTGGCCTCCAATTGAAGATTTACCTCCAATGTAGTGTGTACTAATTTGCGATGGTTGAGATGGAGGTGGAGTAGCTTGCTTTGGTCTGTGAAATCGAAGATTATGGGTTCGATCCCTAGTGGAGTAGCCATTTTTCTATCGTGAGAAATCTACCCCTGCGAACAAGATAATATTCCCATTGAACCAAGACTCCTACCTTTGGTCCAAAGATAGAAGAGAACAAGTGGTTACTACTTTCCCTATAGATCTAACTGAATCAATCAACCAAGAGAGAAGAAGAATATGGCGTACCTAGTTGCAATCTTTGTCCTCGCTGCTCCAATCCTTGGACTTGATCTCCAAGATCCTCAATGCAATTGAAATCCTGCAAAGAATCTCAAAGGAACTCTTCCTCCTACTATAGATGATTAGACAAATAAAATCTATCTATGAAGACTGAAACGATAATAGACAAACAAATGTGAACACATGAACTTGAAGGGAATACGCCAAGTTGATATTAATTGGAAAGACAAATAAGGCACTTAAAAAGCATGCTTGGTGTTGTTCCAGAGTCTGTACTTAAGGCTTAGAAGTACAATGTCTAGGCATATGAAAGTGAGTAAAGGGTAGAGAAGGATGAAATGTCAACCTTCAGCAAGGGAAACTAGGGATGATTTCTGTGTTGGCGTTGTCTAGCTTCCAACTGTTCCTGGATGTTTATATCCCGTTCAATCGCTGCCCATGAACGTTCAAGTTCAACTCAGGTAGTGGCTGTTTTAAGGATAGTATCGAAAAGGTTTAAGGCAATATGTGTTTGATCTGATAGTCTGGGTTCGATATTAGGCTGTCTCATACAGGGACAGTCATGGAGGAACAATAAAATAATAAAACCTCAGGGGGAATTTAAGTGGTGTCTCAATTTGGTCGTATAAAAGAGAGTTTACGGTTTCAGGAGTGAAAAAGGGGTGAAACCAAAGGCCCTTTCCCGTAACTGAGTTATACTTTTATAAAAATGTATGAGGTGGGAGAAAACATTAAGCTGTCTATCGAGTAAGGATCCTATCAAGGGGGAATCTCACGTATAAACAAAAGAAGAAAAATGTAAAGAAATAACCCGATGAAGCATAAAATATATATAGAATTCTGAAAGTGTTGTTTGGTATTATACCTGCTGATAGTTAGTACAGAGGAAAAAAAGTAAACAATATAGAAAACCAAAATTCATTCACTATAGTAGAGGTTGTACTAAATTATAGCGAAGCATTCATCAGACACAAATATGAAATGAAATGAAATATGAGATACAAGGAAACAAACTCATAACACAGTCGTGACAGAATTGAGAATCTTCGGATTTTCTTTATATTAACTCTCAAAATGGAAAACCTCTATTACAATCGACACAAAAAGGTGCAGCCCTGGTTCTTTCTTTCTATGGTATATTTATACAGTTTTACATAAGATGGAATCTCAATCGTTGCAAAATTTTCAGTTATGATAAGGAGGAGAGCAATCGTTCCATTTCTTCATCTCTGTCTTTATTTGGTGCCAGAAGCTTGTCCTCGCGCATGCTCGGTACAAGTGACACATCTTTCCACCAGCTAATATATCAGCCTTGACGATTCTGCTTGACAATTGGCTTCAAAAGAGTAACAATCTTGGGATAATTGCGGTAACCTTTCTTCCATCTGTCCGTTTGTGATGTCGATAGCGCAAAATTGTACACTTGGTTTAATCATACATTTATCTATTTGAACTATGTCTTCCATAGTTACTTGTGAGATCTCGGCCAAATCTCTTTCCTCTTTTTCATTTAAATCAAGTGAGATTTTCGCTATATTCATTTGACTTAATGCCTCGACATTACCTTCACTATCAATGCCTAACAAATTACCATCTATAGCACCAAAATCCTTTTCTAAAGATTTCGTTACCCTCTTAGCTTGCAACTTACCTTTTGAGAAACTGGGCTCCCATTCTTTTAATAAAATATTTCCTCTGGTCTGCTCCAATATGGAAAACCTGGGAGTACTTCCCAATTTCCTGTTGTTTGTAGCTATTACAGCCTCTTGAAAAGTGACCCGAGCTGCTCCAGCTTCTCTTTCTCTGACAGATAAAATTTTCAAAACTTGATTAACAAGTAAGCAGTTGTCTCGAATCACCTCTACCTTGGCGAGTAAATTTCGCTGGGCCGTAGAAACTCTACTTTGAATATCCATCGCCTGGGACTGGAACATCCCGATATTTATAACTTTACTTTCGACGATTTCCACTCTAGCCTGTAGCTGTTCGATCAAGTCTTTTTGCTGGCTCGCTTGTATCTGATCATTCTAAACCACCAACTCTGCTTGTTCGAGTTTAGTCTTGAGCAGCTCTATCTCACTTTTATCGGCCAACCTTGCTTGTTATATCCCTACACTCGCCTGGTCCTTGGCAACCTCCTCTGTTGTGGCTAGTCTGGTTTCTAGGGTTTTGATGAGGCAATTTTTTCGTTTTAGTTGGTTTTTCAAAACGCCGACTGAAAATTGATTCGTTGTGGCATATGCCCCTAATGTCCCAGCTATTTATGTCGTGAACTATTCATTCTTATTGTCTTTCCCATCAGTCAATACTTTGTATTTCTTGGCTGTCGATTCCCCTTCCTGATAGAATTCTCTCTTTACCACAACCTTTCTCTTCTTATCAAAGAAGAAATCATTTGGAGGGAGCTCTTCCACCCTTATAGGTCTCAATTCTTCATTTAAATCCACCCTGCATCAATATTTCCTTGAGTTGATTGCAAGGGAGTAATGGATGCGATGTGATCTCCGATTTGCTTAGCTGATTTCCCCAGAGTAGTAACCAGAGTCTGCTTTTTCGGTGGGTCGGGAGTCTTTATCTCTACTTTCAGACTCTTATTTTTCTCTTCCCTGTCTTGGTGTTTTTATTGACTGGATGTCGCATCTTTGGAGCCTTCGACATCTTTTTGTTTCACCTCCGCTGTACTCGGATTCTCACTCCGTAATACTGCGGGAAGACAACTACATCGATGTTCTTGGAATTTCATAACATTGTCCCTCTCTTCAGGTGCCAGGGTTTGTATCCGAGCTAAAATCTCGGCATAAGATCTTGCACCTCGGAAAATGTTATCCGAGGGCGAATTTTCATGTTTGAATCTCTTGAGTCCGAAACTGGCCAAATGATTACTTACGACCCTTTGCGGATCGTGCTTCTTGAATTCAATAAGAACCAATTTTATGTCTTCCAGGGCTGCTGCCTTAGCTTTAGCATGCCCGAAATATAACAAAGAATATGAATTTAAATGAACAGGAAAAGGTGGCCATACCTTCTTTGAATATCCCTTAAGCTCCTTGCTTATGCCACCGATTACTATTTGTCTAGCAACCTCACGACAAGCCAGCTTGTCGGGGATGAATAATGGCAATGCATGCGGAGGACTATAAGCCCCGAAAACTCTGAGATATGAGAATTTGACTTCTACATACCAGTCATCTATACTGCTCAAATTCATCACTATACTGTCCGAGATCTTGGGTGGCGGGTGGCCGAAAATAGTGACATGCAACGATACCATTACCCAGTTAAAGATTTCATAGATGAAATCTGCCGCTTTGTTTTTCCACAATTTTGAATGATAGACATGGATGGGCTTGGCCTCTACTGGAGTCCATCTCTAGCTCATTAAGGGAAAGAGTGTTAGAAAGCACACAACGTCCATAATGTACGCGGACATAAAAAATGAAGAAATCTTTCTGCTCTCTTTCTGCGCCCGATACTTTGTAACTCGACTGGTCAAGCTATCAGACAACATTTTCGCCCAGTCGAAGGAACAACCTTCAGAAAATTGATGTATTAGAGGCACCCATTGAAGAAATAAATGTGAGGTGTCCTCTCTCCCGTATAATCTATAGGTCATCATAGCTATATACTTGAATTGTGGTTCCAAGGAAGTTATTGAATATATACCATTACTGTCTGCCCTGAACTTTGCAGGGTGCGAAACCCAATCTCTGATTAAGCTGGACATAGTCTTGTCATACTACACACATTCCTTCTGTTTGAATTTCTCCAAGAATTCGGCATCGTATGTAAGGTCGGACACGGTAGGCAACTTATACATAGCCTGCAGTGGTTCGGGTCTGAAAGTCCTGATGGTGACCTTTTGCTCATTGATGATGGTTCTGGTTGGTATGTCCACATGGTCTAATGCCCACTAGACCATATCATAGTAAGGGAGCAGTCGTGTCCTGGCCTCTACTTTATGCATTTCCGATTGGACGACGATCTTATATTTGGTGGTTATGTCGTCTTTTTCATTGTCACTGGAATCATCAGAATAATCCATTAATTTGGCCTGTAGAACATTAGAAACAAACGACCAGTTCGGGACAGAGTCGACACTTTGAGGTGAAGTATCAGCGACGTTGTCCAAACCTTGTCCTAAAACCTCAACATGGCTTTAGACGCTTTTCACGGGGCCATGATGGGAAATCCTACTTTAGTTCTTCTGCAATAAAAATATGTATACATACAGAAATTAGTTCACTGAGAAAAGTGTGCTCTGCGTAATATAGAAATGATTTTTTTATAATGAATAAAAACTCTATATATTTGAAAACTCAGTACTTTTTAAGAACAGATCGGTCAAATCACGCTTAAATATAAATTTAGCAATAAAAACCCAATATTTACTTGTCGATTCGCCTTGCTTCTAATTAATGCCATAAATTTTGGCGGCTCGAAATGTCAGTTGGCGTAAGGAAGAATTAAGACTACCTCGTAAACTGTGCATGCATCAAATCACGGGAAATACTGGCTTAGTTCAATTAATCAGGTTTTCCCAAAGTTAATTAATCTTTCGGTACTCGCTGCATCGGGAATCTTTTCTTTAACCCTTTGAACCTCTAACACCCGAAATTGCGATGATTGACTTTGGTTAATAAAAATGTAATTGTGATTAGGCGCTTAATTAATTACGTGATTATTTATATCACAATTTCGCGACTTGGAGCTTCGAAGGTATAGCTTCCGGGAAGTTTGTATGCCGAGTTGCGAAACCACGAGATCACGATGGTATGTTTTAATTAAAAGGGAGGATAAAATCGGATTAAATGTTTAATTAATTATGTTCATATCTTTATCGTGACTTCACGACTCGGGGTTTTGACAGTGTATCTTTTTAAAAGAAAATACACCGAGTTGCGAATTTCTGATAGAACTTAACCATGGCTAAGATTTTACCTTTAACCTTAACGTGGGTTACTAAAACAAGAAATTCGTGGTTTCAGCTATCGGGGTTACGACAATAAGACTTTTGGATTTAGTAAATGCCGAGACGCGAAACCCCGATGATGCTTAACCATAATTTAGGGAAATTTTACTCTCGTTACTGACCTGGGTAAAATTTTAAAACAATTTCACCGTTTCATTGTTCGGGACTTGTGAACTATGTGATATATAACATCCGACATACGAAATCCCGAGGTAGAACAAAGGGGGAAAATATTTGACGAAAAGTAGAACTCGCCTCGAGAGTACGATAACTATCACTGCTCGAGTTATAAGACTTCAAAGATTTTGAAACCACAGATGGAAAATACGAAAACCATCTTTCGATTTCGAGCATTAAGACATGAAATTCGAGACGGGATAAAAAAAAAAGGTGGCTCCAACACTTGGAAATGTAGCCACTTCTCCAAGCCCTCCTCATCTATCCCTTGCATGAATATTGACATAAAAATGCTAATGCTTCTCCCAGAATCAAAGGTTTGATACTTGAACACCTTGGAAATACCTTCAATATATAGGCTTGAGAGGCACAACCACCATGATAAAATGAAGGATATGGTTGAATATATGGCTCCTCAAATTGGTATTACTTCCTATGATAGAGCCCATAACTTAATATTCTACCACAACCAACCTCATCCCAAGATATCTGGCCCTTGTAAAGAGGTGGAGGATCCCATGATTCCCTCTAACAAGATTGGCGCCCTCCCAGAGTTGAACGTAGGGAACCATCCTATAAAGTTGTGCTCCCATAAAATGGAAAGGGGGTGCCACCCCATGAATTTTCACTCCCCCAACATGGAAAAGGGGGCACCACCCTTCATAAATGCCCCCAAAATGGTCGATTTTCCAATAAAAAGGTGTGTTTTTGGCCTTGAAATGATTGGTTTCTTCCTCCAATATGACCTAGGGATTGTGGAAAATGTATTTCATGGTGTCAAGGGGTTTTGACACTCATCAAAGTGAATGCAACACTAGGTAGGGTGTATACAAGACTTGCGACAGTGCATGCGACACTTACCAAGGTGGATACATCACTTTGCGACACTTAGGGTGTGACACTCAAGTGTGACATTTTGGTATGTAACAAGTATAACAAACCTTAAAATAGGATTCACCATGTCAAATACCATGGGAAATAAACTATTTATGGTGAACTCATTATCGACCAAATCAAATTTAACCTAATCACTCTTTGACCAAGTCAAGGTTAACCTAACGAGATCTTGGAGTTTACCTTCATACCATGATTAACCATAACTATATAATTGATAAAAGGATTAATGGAGGATGAAAATCCTTTTTTTTTAGAACAATTGTAAATCAATAGAGTTTTTGTTTTGGGAAAAAAAGATATTACTCTTTAAGACACTTGTCACACTGGTTATCTTATATCGATGTAAATTTTGGAATTGAAGTACCTCTAAAGAATCTTGAAGAAAATTGAACATATCCAAAATAATTTTCCAATTTATAATCTTAGAATTAAAATAAATACACCCGATTCAATCCTCCTCTTAGAAACTTGTCTTACACCCATTGAGATTATGGCTATGATTAGGTACTTAGTGTATAGACAATAGATAACCAACATGAAATAAAAAAGTCTTCCCATCATTGTTTCACATTCTAATAAACTCACTTGTGGCTCGTTATCATAGGATTTTTACTTGTGCAAATCCCTCCACAAGATCCCAAATCTTGTGTAACTATGGAAGAATATAACATTGTCACCTAAGTAGAGAGTTACCTCGATTTAATGATGGAGATAGGTCCACCACAAGGGATTCTTCCATGGTGACCTCAAGGGATCAAATAACAATATTATCCAAGCCTACAACTCCCTATATTTAGTCACATGCTAGGTAGATCTAGGTCTAGGAGAGGGATGGAAGATAACAAAATAATTGTTGTACCTGTATGAGACAATAAACAATTCGTAGAATTTAAAATAAAATTACCAAGCTATAAAGTT
>WSFP011510994.1:0-13100 GCA_009831015.1 Picea engelmannii
ACCAATTGAGCTCACTACTTGGGCTAACGTGTATTTATAATTTTATACATCATTGTATTTCAATGCATCAATCCCATATCATGTATTCAAATTCATAAATACCTATTTATTTTAATATGGATCTCATGGGCTTCTTTCTTCCTAGATGATGATATCATGAACTGAACTATCAAGATAACTTCAAGTGGTATTGCAGCGGTTCTTTCCACTGATCGATGGTCAATTTATTTTTTTCGATGGCAATAAAATTCTGGGTGACCCAATTCATTAACAAGTATTTGAAAGGAGAAAAAAATGTTATGATTACGAAAGAAATATATTGTGCACTATATCTAAAAGAAAGCAGTACAAATCATTCAACAAAGAAAGTATAAACTTGGACTATATTTAGTCAAGTCAGTGGAATAATCAGACTAAAACCATCAAGTCGTGGTTGTTTACCTAGGAAAATGGCACTTAGTGGTTAGGTTGACCATCCAAATTGTGCCAATAAATGCTATTGTACCCTAGTTCAAGTACAACATTAGTTTCACATGAGAGTTATCAACGCTCTATCACATTGTGGGCATCCTTTTTTGTAATTGCTAAGAAGCACCATTCTAAAACGAAAAATAAATAAATAAATAAATATATATAGGTTCACCCCTACCAAGCTATATATATCTATAGAGCCACCCATACCAAGCTATATATATATAAGGCCACCACTACCAAGCTATATATATCTATAGGGCCACCACTACCAAGCTATATATATCTATAGGGCCACCCTTACCAAGCATATTCAAAACATTGGAATAACTAAATATCCATCACTCGCCTTACATCTGACATTGACAGAGTTGCCAAGACTCATTTATCTCGTTGCCCTAAGAAAGTCGCCTCTGTCTACCCAAGTTAGAAGAATAAAATCTAGAATAATATGTTACTAAGACGATTTAGCCACCTGAGAAGCAACAATAATAGATGTTGTTGGGCCACCAGACTGGACATCGGGTCCATAACAATTAGCTAATCAGAAATGTGTCTGCAACGTAGCCACCCTCCATGTGAAGAACTGAATGTCATCAAAATACTAAAATCTATACATTGACGACGACATATGTCAAGAGATATCACAACAAAATATAAGTGATACATGTGTTGGATCAAAGGCCCATGGTCAAATCTAGTGGAAAAGGGTTGACTTTGCAACCCTACAAATTATAACCAAATTCAAATCAAAATCAATGAGTAAAAATTCAATTAAGGAAAGTAAGTGAGTGCATGAATGATAGTCGTTAATTGGAAAATCAAAATATATTATTTTAAATTTTCGATTTAAGAAAAAGGGATCCAAATGTATTAATAGGTATAAGTTAAGAAAAAGGCTCAAATCGAAATCAAGGTAATATTAACCCAATGTACCTTGAAAAGGTTCTGAGTGCTCATTAAAGATACAAGGTAAAAGAAGTCATAAGAACAAAACAAGAACGCTGCAAAATCCGATTAAGGTTTGAAATTCAATAAAAGGACATATGTATATATCGTATACACATATATTCACATTAAAATAAGTTATGGAAATTATTATTGAGGAAGTCAATTCAGCTAAAGGAAATTAATTTTATAAAAAATATCCTAGGATCATTGTCAAATTGAAGTGCAATTTTTTATTTGTAAAGAAGTGCATATCATTATTGGTGGGTCCATGCCACTTTGTACCCCATTCAATCTTAATTTGACAAATAAAGATCATTAAAGAAATTCAAGTAATCATAGACTGTGACACTGGGAAAGGAAGAAGATCTATTCCTACCTAAGTAACAGGGCACGTCCTAAACCCCATGCATGTCTCGTGTCCATCGAATCCTACACGATTCGCCCTGACACGTGTCGGATTTGATGGATCTATGTGTCATGAGTACGGGACACGAACTTATATCATGTCTGACACCACCTTAACTCATGTCACGATTTCAGGACACGTGTCCCACAGAAAAGCGTGTCGCGGGCCCTCAAAAATGGTTTTCCTCGTCATTTCACTCATTTTACCCACAGGTTGGAGCAGCAAGAGAGTTAGAGTGCAGCAAAGGGATTTGGTGGAGTGACAGAAGGGATTCCAAGTGCCAAGCAAGTGGATTTGTACACCATTCTTCAAGTTTTTTTCTATTGCAGCAGTCCAAGAACTTTGCTACAGCAGTCATGGCTCAATCATCAAGGGCAGTTGGAAGAGGGAAAAAGAAAGGGAGGGATTTTCCTACTAATGTTGTCCCCCCTTCTTAATTTTCAACAAGGTCAACTAGTGTTCCATCTGTTGGAAGTGGGGCCACAACAACAATTCCAGAGGCCGAAAAACATTTTGTTTTAGCAAGGCAGCAAGCTCAAGAATCAAAGTATCCATTGTGGAAGTATGTCACAAGACATCAAGGGCTCGGGTCCAAGTTAAAGGGAGGAGGTAACATTCTTTGGACAAGTAATTTTTGCAAGAATCAATTTACAAGGACCTACTTCCAAGTAAAGGGCCATTTGTTGGCCACACCTTGTGGAATTGGACCATGTCAATGAGTGAGTGCATCCAAACGAAGAGAACTGGAAAGAGAGGCCAATGTTGGTGAGGGGATCGCGGCAGCAGCATCTAGGAAAACCAAGAATGAGGATCCTCTTCCATTCTTGAAGAAACCATCTAGCAAATACCCACTTGGGGGTGGGACTGCAACAACAAGAAAGAGGCAATGGGTCCAATGGACAAGATATCTTAGCAAGAGAGGTGAGATGAGTTGGATCTTACCATTGGGTTTTTTTTCTATCTCAACTTCATCTCATTTAATGTTGCACGGTCTCCTTTGTTTATTGAGATGTGTCGAAGTCTAACTCAAGGGGCTCCAGCAGGGTACATGCCTCCTAGTTCAAAGAGGCTTAGAACCACATTGATGGTTAAGGCAAAGAGGCAGGTGGATAAAATGCTAGAGCCTATTAAAGCAGCTTGGCCCTTGACTGGTGTTAGTATTGTTTCGGATGGATGGACAGATGCAGCACGCCATCCACTCTGTTGAAATACATCTTATTTCAGAATCAAACTTAGACTAAATTAGATTTCAGCCTCCTATAGATATCCAAGAGCCATACCATTGTTCTTTATGGGCTGAAGCACTATTAACCAAGTTCTGAAATAAAATAGCAGCGGAATACAATTATGAACAGCGGATGGAGACCCACATTTGGCACAAAAATCTGTGCATAAACACTTGAAGAAATTACACAGAAAATAGGACAGATTTGAGGAGAAAGAATGTTTATTCAGCTTAAGGTAAAATCAGAACTATTACATCAGCACGTTGCATCAGCATAAAAACACAGTCATTCTCTTCTTTTAGCAATTTACAACACTATGCAAACAGTCCCAGAGTGTGTCTAAGGTAGACAACCATGGTTGTACGGCCTATACGGCCCAGGACAGTCAATAATCTCCCAATAACAGTTAACATCTGCATAGAAATTTGTGCCAAAAGGAAACTGTACGGAACAGAAAAGAAAAACTCAGCAAAACTGCATAGAAATCCGTGCCAACACGTTGTAAACTTACAACATCGATTTCTCTGCGCTCCCTTTGTTGTATGGCCAGCTTACACAGTTGTAGGGACTGTATTAATGGTTGCAAATGCCTTTGGGTTGCGTGCCAATCCCACTCCTTGGGATGTGTGCCAAACCCTCCTTGTTGTAGCTCTTCCTCAAGCCTACACTCCTCCTTGGGATGCATGCCTCTTCACCTTCCCTCTAGCTCTCCTCAAAAGTGTGCCCTCCTTCTCCTAATGAGCTGCCTTTAAACAATTTTGAAATGTAACTCTCCTAACCCTTGATCTGCCTTGAGTGACTCTTCACTTTCCCTTGAGATCAACGGTCACGACTTAATCATTTGTTGAGGTCACTTAAGTCATTAAAGTGACTCAAAACATCATAAAGTCACTTTTACATTAAAAAATTAAAAGACCCAACTTTATAAAATCACTTTATAAAGTCACTTTATAAAAACACATTATAAAGTCACTAGGAGAAAATTTGCTTGGTCACTTCCGCATGCTGAGCGCTGCCAATGCAAAAGTACCTCCAAGCTATTAAATTTCAACACTCCCTCTTAGTGAGAGAGGTACTTCTCGTATCACCACCAGAATCTGTCTCCATCTCATCAGCTGTCATAGTTGCTCCCTCTGTACTAGAAGTCTCTGCTCCCTCTGAACAGGAAGCCACTACTCCCACTGTACTGGAAGCCTCTGTTGCTACCTTTGTTGTACCACGAACTAAAGACATGCTCCTGCGAGACCGCACACTCTCCTTAGCATGCATCTGTGTCGACTCATGCCTGTTGAGTCCTTTGAGAGTCCTGGAAGAGGACTGAGTCCTCGGTATCAACTCTCTCTCTCGTGCTACCTGCCAACTCTCTGACATTGAATCTGAGTCCAGAAATCCACTGGACCCCAACACAAGTCTACCCAACAACCTGTACAAGCCCTCATACTTGACACCAAGCATTACTGCTATGTCAGCAGTTGCTCCTACAGGATATAAAAACACCAGTCCACCGTAGAAAACTCCAAATCCACTCTCATCCAAGGTTGACACTGAGAGAAAATTAACTGTCAACTCTGGAATATATAACACCTCGCCAACCTCCATAAGACCTCTTGACTCTAGTTGGAATCTCACCCTTCCAACCCCCTTTACTGCAAGTTGTGGGCCGGCTCCACAATTCACTCTACAGTCTGAGTCTATCTCTGTAAGATCGAGGAAAATTGACCTCAACCCAATCATGTGCCGAGAAGCTCCATTGTCCACAAACCAAGACTCAATGTCCTCGAACGCTAGGCATCCACTGCCCATGGGACCAGTCATGAGAGAGAAGTCCTTCTCATATCTCTCAGCAAACTCTACAACTTCTGCTGAAGCTGACACCTCTGGTTTCGGTTTCTTCTTCTTCTTGTTCGGACATTGACTAGCATAGTGGCCAGTCTTGTGACATGCAAAGCATTTCACCTTGCTCATGTCCTTCTTCTTCTCATTGCCCTTTGCCATAAGAGCAACGTTTTTGTCGTCTGCACCATCCAATGCCTTTTCTTGAGATCCCTCCCGGATCTCCTCCTATGTAAAATCATCCCACAGTCTGCTCCAGTCAGGGAGCTTCTCTCTCCCCACCACACACTTGACGAAAACCTCCCACTCCTTGGTGAAGCCTTTGAGGGCTATCCACACCAACTCTGAGTCAGGAATGACTTTTCCAACAGCTGCCAACTCCTTCTTCACCTGTGCAACCCGGGTGAGGTAGGTGGCCACACTCTCTCCTTTGACCATCCTAGCTCCATGGAGCTTGTCCTGGAGAGCCATTTTTCGGTTCTCGTTCTTTAGCCTCATACAAGCCTTTCAGTGCAACCCACATTTCATTGGTTGTCTTCTTCTCAGCCAAGTGTGGGATAAGGTGGTCTTTGACCCCGTCCAAGATGATTCTCTAAGTCTTGGCTTCCCTCACCTCATGAACATCAAGAGCTATGGGATCTGAAGCAGGTACAGGCACAATGGTGTTCACAAACGACCACAATTTGGTCTCCTTGAGAACACTGTTGATTCTAACCTTGCACTGCAAGTAGTTGGAAACCCCCTCCAATCTATCTTCAAATCCGATGTTGGAAGTCATCTTTGTCCACCTGACAAAGAACCTTTTCTGCCTTCTTCAAGCAAATACACTAGCAAATCAATTGATGTCCCAAGTGCCAAATGTTCCCCACTGAACTCTAGAGCACCTACTCCGATACCATGTCGAAATACATCTTAGTTCAGCATACACTTAGACTAAATTAGATTTCAGCCTCCTATAAATATCCAACAGCCATACCACAGTTATTTATGGGTTGAAGCACTATTAACCAAGTTTTGAAATAAAATAGCAGCGGAATACAATTATGATCAGCGGACAGTGACCCGCATTTGGCACAAAAATATGTGCATAAACACTTGAAGAAATTACACAGAAAATAGGACAAATTTGAGGAGAAAGAATGTTTATTCAGCTTAAGGTAAAATCAGAACTATGACATCAGCAAGCTGCATCAGCATAAAAACACAGTCATTCTCTTCTTTTAGTAATTTACAACACTATGCAAACAGTCCCAGAGTGTGTCTAAGGTAGACAACCATGGTTGTACGACCTGTACAGCCCAGGATAACCAATAATCTTCCAACAACAGTCAACCTTTGCATAGAAATTCGTGCCAAAAGGAAAATGTACGGAACAGAAAGGAAAAACTCAGCAAAACTGCATAGAAATCCGTGCCAACATGTTGTAAACTTACAACATCGATTTGTGTGCCCACCCTTTGTTGTACGAACAGCTTACACAGCTGTACGACCTCTTTTGTTGTTGTACGGACTATATTAATGGATGCAAATGCCCTTAGGTTGCGTGCCAATCCCACTCCTTGGGATGTGTGCCAAACCCTCCTTGTTGTAGCTCTTCTTCAAGCCTACACTCCTCCTTGGGATGCGTGCTTCTTCACCTTCCCTCTAGCTCTCCTCAAAAGTGTGCCCTCCTTCTCCTAATGAGCTGCCTTTAAACAATTTTGAAATGTAACTCTCCTAACCCTTGATCTCCCTTGAGTGACTCTTCACTTTCCCTTGAGATCAACAGTCACGACTTAATCATTCGTTGAGGTCACTTAAGTCATTAATGTGACTCAAAACATCATAAAGTCACTTTTACATTAAAAAATTAAAAGACCCAACTTTATAAAATCACTTTATAAAGTCACTTTATAAAAACACATTATAAAGTCACTAGGAGAAAATTTGTTTGGTCACTTCCGCATGCTGAGCGCTGCCAATGCAAAAGTATCTCCAAGCTACCAAATTTCAACACACTCATCAACTTCATGGTGTCTTCCTTGAATGGACTAGTTTTCTTGAAAGCGGTGGATGCTCTTGGAAAATACAAGGATGCACAATATATGGGTGAGTTGTTCATTAAAGTTATTGAAGATATAGGTGTTGATTCTTGTGTGCAAATTATTACAGATAATGCACCTATTTGCAAGGCCGTTGACATGGTTGTGGAAGCTAAATATCCACAAATATTTTGGACACCTTGCATTGTTCATTCCTTGAATTTAGAACTTAAATCCATTGCATCAGATGTGACATGGATCGGAAGTCTTATTGAGGATGCACGTCATATCCGCAATTTTGTACAAAACCATACCAATGCCCTCACAATCTATAAGAAGTACACACAACTATCAGTGTTGAAGGTTGCAGATACACAGTTTGCCTCCTCTTTCATCATGCTTAAGAGGTTGAGGGAGGTCAAAGCCGCTCTTGGGTCCATGGTTATTTCAGAGTTTTGGTCTTTTTGGAGAAAGACGGATCAAGCTTCTTCAAAAAAGGTCGAATACAATGTTAAATGATGCTTGGTGGGAGAGGGTAGATCTTACCATTAAGATCATGGACCCTATCATCTCTTTGTTACGATTTGCAGACACAGACAAGCCCATCATCCTAGGAGAGGTTTATGAGGGGTGGGATTCCATGATTGAGTCCATGAGGACCATTATTTTACAGATTGAGTCCCCTGAGTATGGGTTGAAGCAAGCACCCAAAGCGTGGTATGGTAGAATTGATGGCTACGTGATGAGCTTGGACTTTACAAAGAGTAAAGCGAATCCCAACCTTTACTTCAAGGTTGTGGATGGTGGACCAGTTATACTATTGCTATATGTGGATGATCCGTTTCTACCAGGTGTTGAGAAGCTCATTGATGAATGTAAGAAGACGCTTGCTTCAAAGTTCAAGATGAAGGACTTGGGCATAATGCATTACTTTTTGGGTCTAGAGGTATGGCAGAGACTGGATGGAATTTTCCTTAATCAAGGAAAGTATGCAGTGGAGATCCTGAAGAGATTTGGGATAATGGATTACAAGGCCATGACTACTCTGATGGTGATGAATCTGAAGTTGTTGTGTGATACTTCTTCAGAGATAGTGGACGCCACCATGTATAGACAGTTGGTAGGTTCGTTGATGTACCTGACGAACACGAGACCAGATATATGTTTTGCGGTGAACACATTGAGTCAGTATATGGTTGAGCCAAGACACGTTCACTTGGTTGCGGAAAAACATTTGTTGAGGTACCTAAAGGGTACAGTTGATTATGGACTCAAGTATGATGCAGATTGTGAGATTAGACTGCATGAGTACACAAATTCAAATTGGGCCAATAGTGTTGCAGACCGAAAGAGTACATCTGGATGTTGTTTCAGTTTGGAATCGGGTATGATCTCATGGTTCAGCAAAAAGCAGTCTAGTGTAGCGCTCAATACGGCTGAGGCAAAGTACATAGCAGCATGTTCAACTAGCAGTGAAGCAGTGTGGCTTTGGAAGTTGCTAGTTGGTGTGTTTGATCTCGAATTAGAGGTGACTTGCATCTAGTACGACAACCAAAGTTGTGTGAAGTTGTCGGAGAACCCAGTGTTTCATGACAAGTCAAAGCATATCAAGATCAGGTATCACTATATCAGGGATATGGTGCAGAGAGGAGCAGTGAAGCTCTAATATGTGGCTACAAATTATCTGGTAGTTGATGTGTTGACCAAGCCTCTGTCAAGGGTGAAGTTTGAGTACTTCAGGGACAAGCTTGGTGTGGTCCGAAAGGACGTACCCTTGTGATAGGGTATGATGTGTTACAGATGCGACTCTAGATAACAACATGGTATAGTGTGGACAGCAGGTTGTCATGCCCGGGCACTGACTATGGCACCAGTCAGGATGATGTGTACGCAGATCCTTCGGGGAGAGAGTGTTTTCCTAGCTGTGGAGGCCCAACCGGTTTGTGGGGTTGGAGGCTTCACACAGAGCCTTCAGGGAGAGCGTGCCTCTGGGACAGCTAGAGGGCCAACCTAGTGTGTTGGACGTCTGCTACTCCAGTGAAACAGTTTGGTACGCAGGTCTGCTACTCTAGTGAAATAGTCTGGTACACAGGTACTCCAGTTAAATAGTCTGGTATATTGCTACTCCAGTGAAATAGTCTGGTACACAGGTACTCCAGTGAAATAGTCTGGTATATTGCTACTCCAATGAAATAGTCTGGTACGCATAGCTACTCCAGTGAAATAGTCTGGTACGCTAAGATATTGGTACTCCAATGAAATAGTCCGGTATGCATGTTACACTGGTGTGCCAACTAGTGGGACTTATTCATATGACAGTCTTACCAGCTCTCACATGAATAAGTCTCATAGAAACAACTATGTATGTGTGAGTTGGTAAGACTCCATATGAGACTTAGTCACCCCGTTACCTAGTTCTACATGAAATGGTTGTTTCTATGATTGTAGATCTAGTGCCCGGTTATTGCGGACCAGAAGAAAGTCCCATCATGATTATTGTGCCAACTAGTGGGATTCGATTTATGTTGGTTACTATTCTGGATGCATGTTGTGTGTGGTTACAGAACTTCTTGTGATGTATAGATACAATGCGTTGTCAACAAGTCAATGGTCAAGACTATAGAAGTGTAGAAGTCGTGTTGATGATTGAAGTACAGATGAAGTGTGATGATCATGCCAGAAGAATACCTTCCTTACTGAGAGGGAGTGTTGAAGTTTGGGCAGCTGCAGAAGATATTCTTGATGTATTTGATCAAGAGAAAACCCCTAAATATGAAGGCAAAACCCTAAAGTTCAAAGTCGGCTCCATTGATCCATGTGAAAAGGCTACAACAAATGAAAAGAAGACAAGTGTTGAGGTCAGCCCTGTTCAAGTGAAATGTTAGTGGTTCAACTCCTATATATATATATATATATATATATATATATATATATATGAGGCTAGGCGCCTAAAACTCATTCAAGCAACTCGCTCAAGCAAGAAGACAAAAAGAACAAGTTCGCTAGCCTTGAAGGAGACACAGCAGCAGAAGAAGGGTTTGGGTTTTGGAGACATCTGGCTATCTATTGTGATCTATCTATCTGTATAGTGGTACGCTACCCTACTGCAACTAGGGTTACTGTGATATTGTATATCTGTGATATTTTGGCTTATCTCTCTTGGAGAGAATTATGTATTTGACATTGTACTTGGTTGATGAATCTATATTGAAGAAGTTCTACTGGGTTTTCTTCCCCATGAGGGTTTCCCAGGATAAAACTTTGTGTCTACTGTGAATGTCTTTCTTTCAATGATCCTATCATGCAGTTAATGTTCTAATGAGTTAAAGTTAAAGAACACTAAAGTAACTGACAACTGTAACTGTCGCTTGTATAAGATTTTCAACTGAAACCAGTCCAAAGATGGTTTCAATCCTGAAGGGGAGGACCACAAACTCTGCCTAAATAATTCCCTGAGGAACTGTCCTCTTGCATTTGATGATGCAACAGAGCATGAGCACTTGAACTATCCCTATCATGGCCCAATTGAACTCAACTAAACTAGGTCCCCAAACCTCATAACTATAAAGAACTGTGGATCCGATAAGGTTGTCCATGATATCCATCTTGGATGGAATATCCTTAAAATAGTTCTGAAAGCACTAAACACTCAAAGAGAGCAAGGAGCCATATCCCTTATTGATTCGAGTTTGGAGGGGTTCCTCAAACTAAATTTGGGCCCTGAAAACTAAACACCCGATTATGTGTAAGCAGTGGTAATCTCAATCTCCACAACACGAAAGTAAAAATGATACTCTGAGAGGACACTCTTTGCCTTGTTGAAGATCAAAACCTTGGTTTTTCCAAGGTTGACAGTGAACTAATGAAGATCATAGAAACTAGATAAGACATCATTTTGTCTCTGTAAACCATCCGATGTGGAGGACAAGAGGACCACATCACCACCAAACAAGAGGATGGATATCGAGACCTAGTGGAGGAGAAATTGATCCCCTGGCTAGATATGCTCCTAAAGAAAATATTGCAACTCATTTATGTATATCCCAAATAATGTAGGGAAAGAGGACATCCCTACTTCACCCCAATGGTGCTCCTGATGAACGATGGGCAACAACCTTGCCCTCTCCTAAAATCCCATGTCGCTTCCACATGGAAACGTAATTCTGATAGATAACAATACCTCTCTAGATCAACCACTGGAAGTTATAATACCGGTGCTTTGTGCAAGTAAATCAGCAAAAAACGTTTTCCTCAATATTCATAAATACTTTAATTCTCAAAAGTAAAGATATTGCCCAATTTCTTCAATACATTCTTTCTATTAATTTCTACTCCTTGAATCAGACTTAACAAACATTTCCAATGCTATTACTTCACTGCCAATATCAAGAACGTTATCACTTTCAAAATACAATAAGAAAAGTTCAAAAGATATCAGAAAACCTAGAATTAACTGAAGGTTTCTTCATTACTGGATATTTTATATGCAAGCATTATTAGGTTAAAATTTAATCTGCTGATCTCTATAACACTTACCACTATTGAAGGATAGAGAAAAAAACAAGAATAGGAAAACAAATTGAATTATCCTCTTTGGAAACCGTACCAGCATCAGTTTGATGCAGTTCAACATAGATAATTTGGAATACATAAAATTCAGGGATGCTTGTAAATAGAGCTGATATTTTAGAGACAAATTTCAATGACTTAGCATCCATGTTATATAATAATATTCTTACCTGTGGTCATTAAGTGTCCCAATAATACCATCTCCATGTATGCTGTCAGTTGTTGTTCCAACATTCAAAGCAGCAATGTATACTCTGCCATCAGTGCATCCAGCATAAAGCGCATGCTCACCAGGATCTACTACAGCAGCATTAACTGCTGCTGGAAATTTAATGGTTCTTAAAAGAACTCCCAAAGCCAAGCTCCAGATCTGATTCAACAGCCAACAACCTTCAGAAATAATATGAGTAACATACAAAGTACACAATCCCAAGCCTAAAAATTGCCTACACCTGAAATTGTAAATGGCCTCACCTATAATCTCTTGCATAAAGGCCATAATGTGTAGAGCATGTGGGCAGAGAAACATTAATATTTATATCAGCTATATGCATCGACAACAGCCTAAATAAACGTAAAAAATTGAACTCCCTGAAGAAGATTTAGAGTTCGAAAAATAGCATTGGTTATAACTTATTACCATCTGAACAAAATGCTCCTTAAAACATAGTCATAAAGGATGTTTGGGAGGAATGATATATAGTGTCAAAGATGGTCTTTGCCAAGACCAAAATGAATAAGCATGCAACATAAACATCTCTACATGAACAATTTGACTTGTCTCACCTTGGTGGTCATCATCGTCTCCTAGTCAAGTGTTGTCACTCTTGGGCACAGTACTACTGGGGGGCCTTAATAGGGGTAATGTGTCCACATCCTTTACCATGCATAACATATTTCAATTATCCTTTCTCCATTGTCCTTTCTTTTGGGTTGGTTGTTACATGTATCCCAAAAAGGTCCATGCTTCATAATCCCGTGAGAAGAAGGGGCTTGAATGTTGATGCAGCTTTATAAAAAATGATATAGAAAGAGCAAAAGCCCTAATTCAAAATGTAAGGCAAAGAAACAAACAAGAAAAGCAAAGTATTAAAACCCAAGAAAGAAATGAACCATGAGCTATACCCCCTCGCTAAGAGGTCATCACCTAAAGTCCTATGCAATGAATGCATATCTTAGAAGGGACTTAGCAAATCAAAGTCAAGAGCCAAAAAAGGTTAATGCAATAAAGAAAAAAGAAAACAGTGGTTTGGAAAGACACAATGCCGAGAAAAGGGAACCTCATTGCCTAAGTGCCCCCTCTACAAGGGCGCTCATGAGGATGACTCTTGTACATGGCCTTGCATGTCAATGACATCCACCCCATGAAGTGAACCCCAATCCATACCATATACCATTGCACATACTCCTTGATGGGTTTTCCTTGGGACGTACATCTTATCCCGGGTACTAGCACACCTAATAGGGGGTAATAAGGATCCTTCCATACCTAGATTTGGCAAATTGTATAACTTTGTAAGCTAGTGTGAAGTTTGAGGAGAATATTTCATGAGATCTATCTAATGGATTTTGTATTGACATGACTCACTTTATATGTTGTGTTTGGATTATGTACCTTGCCTC
>WSFP011510995.1:0-13100 GCA_009831015.1 Picea engelmannii
AGGATACCTCAGGAATTGTGTGGAAGGACAACAAAGAGAATGGGTCAAATGGCTTCATTTAGGAGAGTATTTTTATAACACTACCCCTCACAATTCTATTGGCATGACACCCTTCAGGGAATTATATGGTTATGATTCACTAACATTCATGGAGGCTGTGCTTGGGAACAACAAGGCTCTTATGGCTAAGGATTGGGTCCAATAAAGTCAGGAAATTGTTGGATCATTTACAGGGGGCTCAAAACCAACAAAATATCTATGCAGATAAAAACAGGGTGGAACGTAGCTTTGAGGTGGGAGACTTGGTCTATTTGAGGTTACAACCATATCACCAAAAATCAATCAAGAGAAATGGTGTGGAAAATCTCAAGCTTCGTTTCTATGGTCCATACAGGGTGAGTAGAAGAGTTGGGAATGTAGCATATGAGATTGAATTGCCACCAGGGAGAAAAATCCACAATGTATTCCATGTGTCATGCTTGAAGAAGGAATTGGGTCAACAGGTGACAGTTACAGAGGATTTTTCACCACTTGATGAGGAGTTCCAATTGATTTTTATTCCTGAATATGTCTTGGAGGTTAGGGAGAAAAGGTTGAGAAAAAAGAATATCAAGGAGTATTTGATTAAATGAAAGAATCTTCCAATTGAGGATGATTCTTGGGAAGGTGAACAAGTCATGCAACATGTATATTTGGAATTGCTTGTGAGCAAGCAATTTCAGGCAGGGGAGACTGTAATATCCACTTCCATACAACCAAGGAACTGTAGGACTTAGTAGCCTAGTTTCCCCCCCTAGGCTATAGTCTCACAAAAAAGGGGGACTAAGTGGCCAAAATATGTCATTGAGGATGCTAAAGTCAAATTATTAAAGTGAAATTGGCTAATAAGAAAAGATAAGTTAATTGGCTAATATGAGATAAGTGAAGAAAATACTTTAGAAATCCAATTAATAATTTAAGTGAAAATTATAATGTTGGAGTATAAAAAGAAGATGAGGGCACCTCACTCCTCATTCTTGATCATTTCTATTTGCAAATTGAACTCTAGCAACTTGAGTGTTTTGAGGGTTTTGATTGGACAAACCCTAGAGATCAGCACGAAGGTGAAATATCCCTCATTTACTAATCCAATATTGGCCAAGGTGGTGAAATATTCCACCCTCACCATTCTATTCAGATCAGATCATTCTCAAATATCATTTGTGAATATTGGTGCACCATTGGAGGGCTTTCTGCAGGAAGGGAACATTGTTCAACCTTGAGGAGTTCGATTTGGCCTTTGGTGGTTGGTTCTGGAAGAGATATTTATTTGGAAACATTTTCCATCCTTGGAGTGACATTTCTTGGAACTCTTGGGGGTTTTCAGCCTCCAGAATTATTTATTATTAGAGATGGGCAAATTTCCTGAAGGAGGGTGTGCTTGGGGTTATAGATCCAGTGATTTGAGGTCAGTTTTATCATATACAACAAAGAAAATTCCTCATATTATTTATCCATCAACTTCCCTGCAGGATTAAAGCCATTTCATGAAGTTTGGGGGCCATATCTAATCCATGTCAGTTGCTAGGGTGCGCTACAGCTAGTGAGGGTGCAACTCAGCTAGGAGATTCAATGTTTTGTGTAGTGTCCCCAAGGCTGAGCCCGTTGCAAATCATGATATATGAAATGAATTGTAAACATGTTCTATAGGCTGGTGAGCCAAGTTTTGTATAAGTTGGTAGACTTATGTGGTTGTTAGGCTAGGGAGCCTAAGTGTTGAAGGCCAGGAGCCTACTAATGTACTTGTATGTATGCAGAATGATTAATAAAATATAAACACCGCCAGGTGCAGACCGACCACGATGAATGAGTGAAGGGGGACTTAGCGTCCACAGAGTGGGCAAGGGATTAGGGGCTGGAAGGTGGGAAAAGGGGGCTAAGTGTTGAGCCTAGGGGCTAAGCCTAGGGGGCTTAAGCCTGGGAATAATATTTTAATATCATTTCCCAAAAGACATGTGTATTTTAATTTTATCTTAAGTTCCTGGCAAGGGGAAAAGTGAAAAGGGGATGCATGCTGTGGGAACGCATGCATTTTCCAGGGTGACAAGTGTCAACCCTGGTGCATGCAAATATAATAGCCGAGATGAACCATGTGGAAAAAATATTCTCCATTCTACCCGACCGTCTGAGGGGAACCCATCGGACCTCTATGAGAATACCCTCATATAATCCCGAAACCAAAAACCATGAGACTATCACGTGATTGTTGAACCTATTTGGGAAGCGCGTGTCTGTTTTTCCCAATTGGTTGTTGTGGCCACGCAGTGCTGGACTGCGCGTGGCATACTGGCCAGAGTAAGCTTGTGCTGAGCTTGTGTATGACCTCTCTTCTGGAGAGGGAGGAAACTGTGGTTGGAAGAGGCAGGTTGTCAGGCCTGCGAGCAACTCTTTCCAGGTGAAAGAGTTTGCTGGGAAGTGGTTTCTTCCAGAGAGTGCCCAACACCCGCTACGGGCTCTGAGACTTCCTGATCTGACCTGTTGCTGAGACCTAGAGAAGGAGGTTAGCACTGACGGACTATGCGTGTGAAGGTGTATACTCCCGGGCGGAACAGGCATGTGGGGAATGAGAGTCTGGTAGTAGTGGGCGTAAGATGGCATCTTTGGGAAGAATCCTTCCAGATATTTCTGTGTTGTTTTTCCCTGTAGCCTCAGCCTAGCCTAGGATTCCTTGCCTTGGGGTGGAGCTCAGTCTCAGCTCGGGGGTGACCCACTGTTGAGATGATGAGCGGTGTGGTCTAAGGCTGGGAGGTTCGTGGGAGGCCTGCACTTGGTTGGTGGATTTCACCACTGTTACAAGATAAGTATCTAACTATGTTCTTATCACATTTTGCATGGATGTGCTACATAAACTATCATGATTTCCACTATGTATATGAATTACTGTTAAATGCTATGGATTGTTTAATCATAGCAGTAAAATTATATGTTTTACTTTGAGTTAAATGTATTTCTTTACTTGAATGCACATGATTATATAATGCCTGTACGAATTATGTAAGAGTGCATGTACAGATTGTTACTTAGTGCGTTATAAGCTCTGGGTAAGCAAAAAGGTACACTACAAATTGGTATCAGAGCGAAGGTTTTGACGCTGAGCCTAGATGTGCCAGTGGAGGGATCGTTGGACCGAGAATGTGAAGGGAATTGGGCCTGGAATGGCCAATTTCAGACCTTGGTTTGTTCCAGTGTGTCAAGTAGTTTCTTGACCGCGCTTACGAACTCAGGAAGTTTAGCAGTGCAGTGAAACCGCAGCCGGTGTGGTCTATGGCCACAGGGAGACAGGTCTCTACACCAATGGTGTTAGAACCTTAGGATCCGTTCGGGAGGGAAGGCGAGCCCTCATGACCGTCGGATCTGGAAAAATGTGCGTAAGGATAAAAATTCCTTTGGAAATGGCACAGGAGTGTGGAAATCGCGATACGTGAAATCCCAAATTAGTTAGAAATCGTCTGAGTCGTCAGATCCCGACTGGAAACTCGACAACCGTTGGATATGTTGGGGAGTGTCTGAATATTAAAACCTCAGTGATTAAAGGCGAAATCCCGAAAGATGGAGGACACGTGTCATGAGATTTTCCATTTCGAGAAATCGAGAATTGCGATATCGGGAGTCCTGGTAACAAGGGATCAGGACTTTCCATGATGGAAACCCCGGAACAGTCGTGGACCATCCAATTTGAGATGGCCATGTGTTGTGAGACTACCCGTTTCGAGGATCGGGGATTGGATGTTGGAAATCCCGACATCACTACCACAGGAATCGCGAAATCGTGAAACATGATGTCCCGACGGACAAAAGAACCGTGTGGGGGCCACAGGATCTGAGAGGTGGACAGGTGGCACATCGTTTCGGGTTTTCACGGCAAGAAGTCCCGAAAATTTATGCATTTAGGATTCACGATATTGTGAACTCCGAAATGTCGATGGAGTGAGGGACCGTTGAATAGTCAATCGGCGCCATCGAGAAAGGACTGACAGGAAGTTGTGGATCGGTGTTTGGATCATCGGGATATCGGGGATCCTGGTGACAAAGTGTTTATGTATTTTGGAATCACGAATCACGAAATCCCGATAAGTGGGAGCCAGCTGTCATCCAGTCGAGATTCGGAGAATCGAGAATCGTGGGGACAAGAAGTCCATTCATTGTGAAACCCTAAACCCCAAAACCCCGACGAGAGGTTTGACTACGGTCATGAGGTAGAGGTCACATGGACCAGGAGCTAAGCCAGGAGGGCTAATGTGTGAAGGGCGTGTCGAGATTCAGAGAATCGTGAATCCTGAGGACATGTGCATTTGGACATGGGAAGTCCGAAGCTCCAATAGGAGGTATGACTGTGGTCATATAAGGGGAGGTCGTGTGAACCCCAAGTCTATCCTGGAGAGTTAAGTGGGAGTTCTCCAGTACCGAAACCCTGAAACCCAAAGTTCTGAAATCCTGAAGTGCCGAAAATGAAAGCTTCAAAACACGAAAATTGCAGAGCCGAACGAGAAGCTCAGAAAACTCATTTGGAATCGAAATGTCTTTTGTTCTTGTTGGTATTAGTTATAAATGCTTAAGATTGTTCATGAAGTTTTGATGGCCTGAAAAGCTTCAAATTTAATTGCACAGTGTGTGTGCAGAGTTCAACAGAGGTCAGTATCCCAGTAAACAATGCCGAGTATGGAATGGGGAAAGGTGCAGATTAACCCTGAGATAGAAGACGAACAGGAAGGAAAGGATGTTAACCTGGGAGTTGAAGGATCGAACTCCAACAGGCATGGAAAAAAAAATGATAAGGAAGGACACATAATGAAAATCCTTGAAGGATTGTAAAGAGAGGCCAAGGCTCACCGAGATGATATCCGAAAGCTCATGAAAGTCAGGGACCGACAGGGTGCATTAAACTTAAAAATTTTGAAGAGTCTGGAAAGAATAGAGAAGAAACTCGAGAAAGGAAGAGACTCAAGTACGACGGAGAGTCGTAGAACCCATGGGAGAAGAAGTAGGTTGAGGAGTGGTAGCCGAAATATTAGTCGCTCCCAAAGGCATTCTGACAGTAAGACACACAGTAGTTCAAGCCCATCCCCTACCAGAAAACATCAGAAATCTGGAAGGGAGGAATTGAAAGGAGAGATGAACAAGATTAAGCCTCCAACATTCGATGGAGAACATAAGAAGGAGGAAGACGTCGAGACATGGTTGCTTGGCATGAAGAAATACTTCCAATTGCAGAATTATTCCACCCATGCAAAAGGAAGAATCGCAATGTACCAACTGAAAGGAAAAACATCCATGTGGTGGGATCAGTTTGTGCAGGTGCAGCACATCAGAGAGACAGAGGTCACTTGGAAGGAATTTAAGAGGTATTTCAAGAAGAAATACCTGACTATAAGATACTATGACAGAAAGATGAAGGAGTTCTTAGAACTCAAGTTGGGTAGTACGACCATTGATGAGTATGAACGAAATTTTCTAGAGCTACTGAAGTATGTTCCATTCATCAAGGACGAAGCTGTTAAAATTCAGAGGTATCTGAGTGGACTTCCACCTTCCATTGGTGACAAGATTCAATATGATGATCCTAAGACTATGGAAGAAACAATAAGAAGGGCGAAATGCTTATACGAACAACAAAGAGAAAAGCCTACCTTTCGGAAGGCTTGGGATGACCAGAAGAGGTTTAAGAAAGAACAGAGGCAGAAGGGAGACAAGCCTTCCTTTTTCTGAAACAGTCTTCAGGGACAGCCATCATTTAGAGAGCCGAGAATGACTGAAGAGAGACCACAAAGACAGAGACAGGCACCCATTCAGTGTTGGGGCTGTCAAGGAAACCACAAGTACAGAGATTGTCCCCATAAAAATGGTAAGTCGAGAACTGTACATACTTTTCAGCAAGATGAAACAGTGGAGGATATGGGCAGTAGAATGTTGAGGATCTACGCAGCCCTGGACAATAAGCAGGCAGAATTTCAATCGCACATGATTGAAGTGGAAGGTATGATCAACAACCGACCACTTGTTATTTTAATTGATTCAGGGGCTAGCCATAGTTATGTAGATCCTAGAGTGGTGGAAAGTTTGCATCTAATGAGAAGCAAACATGAGAAGTCTTGGTTAGTGCAGTTAGCGACAGGGACCAAGAGGAAGGTCACTGAATTGGTTAAGTCATGTTCAATGGACATGAAAGGAATGAGTACTAAGGTTGAATTTAACATTCTGCCTTTAGGCTCATATGATTTCTTAATTGGGATGAACTGGTTGGACTAGCACCATGCCCTTCTGGATTGCCGCAACAAGAGGTTCACATGCCTAAACGAAGAGGGAAATTAGGTAACAGTCCAAGGAATTCCCAGAGCCGTGGTTGTGAGGGAAATCTTAGCCATGCAGCTGAAGAAATGTTACCGGAAAGGCTGTCAATTATTCGCATCAAGGGTGGAAGAAGCATCCCAAGATGTAGGATTGAATTTGGAAAACCATAAGGTACTCAAAGAATTTAAGGACATATTTCAGGAGGTGCCTGGACTACCTCCGAAGAGGGACATCGATTTTTCTATAAATATGATGCCTGGAACAGCTCCAGTTTCGAAGGCTCCTTATAGAATGAGTACACCAGAGCTGAAAGAGTTGCAATTGCAGCTCGAAGACCTACTAAAGAAAGGTTACATTCATCCCAGTGTGTCACCATGGGGAGCCCCAATCCTATTCGTGAAGAAGAAAGATGGGACGTTGAGGATGTGCATTGACTTTCGGCAGTTGAATAAGGTCACTATCAAGAACAAGTATCCTCTACCGAGGATTGATGATCTTTTCAATCAGTTGAAGGATGCGAAAATATTTTTGAAAATAGATCTCCGATCTGGATATCACCAAGTGAGAATAAGGGATGAGGACATCAGCAAGACCGCCTTCAGAACAAGGTATAGTCATTATGAGTTTACAGTGGTACCGTTTGGATTGTCCAACGTGCCTGCTGTCTTTATGTGCTTAATGAATGGAGTGTTCAGGAATTATCTGGACAAGTTTGTCATAGTCTTCTTGGATGATATCTTGGTGTATTCCAAGACAGAGGAAGAACATGAACAACACCTTAGAATGGTGATGTAGGTGTTGAGAGAACACCAGTTGTACGCGAAATTGAGCAAGTGCTCATTTTACCAAAAGCAGATCCATTACTTGGGACACATTATATCAGAAGAGGGGATCACTGTGGATCCTGAGAAGGTACAGGCCATTCGATAATGTCCAACGCCAAGAAATGTGGTGGAAGTAAGATATTTTATGGGTCTGGCAGGCTATTATAGGAGGTTCATAGCCAGATTCTCAAGGATAGTGCATGCTATCACTTCCTTGCAAAGGAAGGAGAAGAAATTCCAGTGGACTAATGAATGTGAGAGCAGCTTCTAGCAACTGAAGCAACTGCTCACTAGTGCTCCAATCCTGAGGATTGCAGATCCAAACAAGGATTACGTAGTGTGCACAGATGCGTGTAAGGAGGGGATGGGAGGAGTTCTCAGCCAAGAAGGATTTGTAGTTTGCTATGAATCCCGGGAGTTGAAGGAACATGAGAATAATTATGCCACTCATGATTTGGAGCTGGCATCAATCGTCCACGCCCTGAGGAAATGGAGACATTACCTCATGGGCAAGAAATTTGAATTAAGAATAGACCACGATGGTCTGAAATATTTATTTCATCAGCCAACCTTAAATGCCAGGAAAATTAGATGGCTGGAATTTCTGTGTGAATATGACTTTGATATCAAGCATATCAAAGGGAAAGAAAATAAGGTGGTTGATGCACTCAGCAGAAAAGTGCACGAATTACATGCTATAGCCATTAGCATGTACAGAACTGAGATTAAAGACAGAATTCTTGAAGCTGCAAATGTTGATTTGCAGTACAAAAGACTTGTAGCAAAGCTACAACAGCATGAGAAACCACAAACCAAGGAAAGATACACCTTGGGAACTGATGGTTTACTTCTGCATAAGAACAGAGTATATGTACCCAATGTCCAAGAATTGAAGCTGGCAATTCTAAAAGAGATGCATAACATGACTTATGCTGGACATCCTGGATATCAAAAGACTGTGGCAGCAGTCAAAAGCCATTATTTTTGGCCGGGTTTGAAGAAAGAAATTGTTGAATACATCGCCAAATGTATGGAGTGTCAAAAGGTTAAGGCTGAGCATAGACACCCAGCAGGTTTGTTGCAGCCTTTACCTATTCCTGAGTGGAAATGGGACGTGGTAACAATGGATTTTATCACAGGATTGCCTAGAACAAGCAAGCAGCATGATTCAATCATGGTGGTGGTGGTGGACAAGCTTACTAAAGCTGCCCATTTTATTCCACTGAAAACCACCCACCAAGCAGCAGATGTTGCTGATATCTTTTTAAAAGAAGTTGCACGCTTGCATGGAATTCCTAAGACAATTATGTTTGATAGGGACCCGAAATTCACTTCGAATTTCTGGAAAAGACTGTTCAAAGGATTCGGAACGAATCTGAAATTTAGTATAGCGTATCATCCTGAGTTTGATGGGCAGACAGAGAGAGTAAATAGAGTAATAGAAGACATGCTGAGAATGTATGTGATGGATAAACCATCAAGGTGGGAAGACTACCTGCATTTGGTATAATTTGCCTACAATAATGGGTATCATACATCTCTGAAGATGATCCCATTCGAAGAACTTTATGGAAGAAAGTGAAACACTCCAGTGAGCTGGGATAATCCAATTGACAGAGTAGTAGTTGGACCTGAACTACTCAAAGAGATGGAAGATCAAATGATAAAAATCAAACAGAATCTGAAAGCTGCCCAGGACAGGCAGAAAAGTTACGCTGATAGTAATAGAACCCATAAAGAATTCAAAGTGGGTGACCATGTTTTTCTGAAAGTGAAAACTAACAAGAGTTCCCTGAAGCTGGGAAGTTGCTCCAAGTTGGCAGCAAGACTTTGTGGGCCATTTGAGATCCTGGAAAGGATTGGGCCAGCTGCATACATGCTTGCATTACCTGCATCTATGAATGTACATAATGTGTTTCATGTTTCACTGCTTAAGAAATATGTACCTGATACTAATCAGGTTATTGATTGGACTATGATTCAGGTGGAACCAGAAGGTGTCCTGCAAGTGCATCCTATGTGCATATTGGACAGGAAAAGCAAACAGCTCCGGAATTGAGCTATAGAGCTTGTAAAGGTCCAGTGGACCTGGTACGGTCCTGAAGACGCGACATGGGAACATGAAGAAGTAATGCGGGCAGAGTACCCGCATCTTTTTGAAAATTTTGAAAGACTTGCAGAGATAGTGTAAGTTGCACTGAGGACGGTGCAAAAATAAGGGGAGGGGGATTGTAGTGTCCCCAAGGCCAAGCCCGTTGCAAATCATGATATATGAAATGAATTGTAAACATGTTCTATAGGCTGGTGAGCCAAGTTTTGTATAAGCTGGTAGGCTTATGTGTTTGTTAGGCCAGGGAGCCTAAGTGTTGAAGGCCAGGAGCCTATTGATGTACTTGTATGTATGCAGAATGATTAATAAAATATAAACACTGCCAGGTGCATACCGACCATGATGAATGAGTGAAGGGGGATTGAGCGTCCACAGAGTGGGCAAGGGATTAGGGGCTGGAAGGTGGGAAAAAGGGGCTAAGTGTTGAGCCTAGGGGCTAAGCCTAGGGGGCTTAAGCCTGGGAATAATATTTTAATATCATTTCCCAAAAGACATGTGTATTTTATTTTTATCCTAAGTTCCTGGCAAGGCGAAAAGTGCAAAGGGGATGCATGCTAGGGGAACACATGCATTTTCCAGGGTGACAAGTGTCAACCCTGGTGCATGCAAATATAATAGCCGAGATGAACCATGTGGGAAAAATCTTCTCCATTCTACCCGACCGTCTGAGGGGAACCCATCGGACCTCTGCGAGAATACCCTCGTACAATCCCGAAACCAAAAACCATGAGACTATCCCATGATTGCTGAACCTGTTTGGGAAGTGCATGTCTGTTTTTCCCAATTGGCTGTTGTGGCCACGCAGTGCTGGACTGCGCATGGCATACTGGCCAGAATAAGCTTGTGTTGAGCTTGTGTATGACCTCTCTTTTGGAGAGGGAGGCAACTGTGGTTGGAAGAGGCAGGTTGTCAGGCCTACGAGCAACTCTTTCCAGGTGAAAGAGTTTGTTGGGAAGTGGTTTCTTCCAGAGAGTGCCCAGCACCCGCTACGGGCTCTGAGACTTCCTGATCCGGCCTGTTGCCGAGACCCAGAGAGGGAGGTTAGCACTGATGGACTGTGCGTGTGAAGGTGTATACTCCCGGGCGGAACAGACATGTGGGGAATGAGAGTCTGGTAGTAGTGGGCGTAAGATGGCATCTTTGGGAAGAATCCTTCAAAATATTTCTATGTTGTTTTTCCCTGTAACCTCAACCTAGCCTAGGATTCCTTGCCTTGGGGTGGAGCTCAGTCTCAGCTCAGGGGTGACCCACTATTGAGATGATGAGAAGTGTGGTCTAAGGCTGGGAGGTTCGTGGGAGGCCTGCACTTGGTTGGTGGATTTCACCACTGTTACAAGATAAGTATCTAACTATGTTCTTATCACATTTTGCATGACTGTGCTACATAAACTATCACGATTTCCGCTGTGTATATGAATTACTATTAAATGCTATGGATTGTTTAATCATAGCAGTAAAATTATATGTTTTACTCTGAGTTAAATGTATTTCTTTACTTGAATGCACGTAATTATATAATGCATGTACGAATTATGTAAGAGTGCATGTACAGATTTTTACTTAGTGCATTATAAGCTCTGGGTAAGAAAAAAGGTACACTACATTTTGGAGGAAGGGAAAGGGATTGATCTTGTAGATCTTTTGCATGCATCTATTGGTGGCTCAAGGAAGCCAATATCTCTCCTTTCTATTGTATCTTGGAGGTGCTATCATCCACATATTCCACTCTCCTATATCTATTTCCAAATCTGCTCTTCTCTTGTATTGAAGTCAGATATATATATTAAATAAACATAGATCTGAGTTTGTGGCTATGCTTGTTGTTGTTACTATGCATTTCATTGTTGTTTAAATCTCAATTCTATCATTGCAAAATATTTGTGCTATCAACTTAACAATAAACCCCAATACAAGCTCAATAAATCTACAGGTGCGAATTGTTTGAAAAAACCCTTAAACTAGAAACCCTTAAAACTGAAAAATTACACATAGATCCACTTGGGGATATTACACGTATGAAATAAGAAGACATTCCCAAGACTTACTTTAGAACTCATGAGGGTCACTATGAGTTCTTGATCATTCCCTTTGGCCTATGTAGTTCCCCCTCCACCTTCCAAAGTCTCATGAATTGTGTCTTCCATCCTTTTATCCATCATTTTGCCTTAGTTTTCTTGGATGATATTCTCATCTATAGTAAAAATTGGAAATCCCATCTCACCCATGTGGATCAAGTTCTCCATGTACTCTCTTAGCACCAATTTTTCCTCAAACAATATAAATGTGCCTTTAGAGCCTCAAAAGTGGAGTACATGGCTCATATTGTTGGCAAGGATGGTGTAAGGGTGGATCCTAAGAAAATTGAAGCTATGCAGGATTGGACTCGCCCTAAAACTCTTTAGCACTTGCATGGATTTATCGATTTAATAGGTTATTATCGTAATTTTGTTAATAATTATGAAAAAATTGCAGCACCTCTCACTGCTCTCCTTAAAAAGAATTCCTTCACTTGGAATCCAATAGTTGATTAATCCTTCCATGCCTTGAAGGAGACTATGTGCATGACTCTGGTCCTAGCCTTTCCAAACTTCACCAAGACTTTAGTCTTAGAATGTGATGCTTCAGGAAAAGGAATTGGGGCAGTCCTCATGCAAGATGGTCGGCCTTTGGCCTTCACCAACAAACAAATTTAGACAAACATTTGGGCCAATCGTTCCATGAAAAGGAAATTTTGGCTATTCTGCATGTCGTGGATCTCTGGAATCCTTATCTATTGTAGCAACACTTCCTGGATTAAAATTAATCACCAGATCCTCAAGTATTTTCTGGAACAAATAATTTCGTCCCTAGAGCAACAAAAATGGGTAACCAAACTATTTGGCTATGATTATGAGATCATTTACAAGAAGGGAAAATAAAACATGGTTGTTGATGCTCTTTCCTAAAAATATGAATAAGATGGGTCCATCTTTTCCCTCTCCTTCGTTGTACCTGATTGGCTCCAAGCTACTCACTAGGAATGGTTGCAAGATCCAAAAATCTCTCGCATGATCCAACAATTGCAAGAAAATTCTCCAACTTCTCTAGGGTACTCTTGGTGCAATAATAATCTTTGCTACAAAGGTTTTCTATATTTAAGAAAACAGTCGCAACTTAAATCTACAGTGATTTCTGAGCTTCATGCTTCACCCATAGTTGGGCATTCAGGGTTTACCAAAACCTATGAAAGGGTCAAACCTTCTTTTTCTGGGATGGTATGAAACATGGAATCTGCACCTTTGTGGATAAATGTGATGTATGTCAATGCAACAAGGGAGAAACATTCAAATCCCCTAGCACACTCCAACCCCTTCCAATTGCCCCTTCTATTTGGCAGGATATTTCTATGGATTTCATTGTGGGTGTACCTAAATCTGGAAATAAGACAGTCATCATGGTGGTGGTTGATCGTCTTTCCAAATATATCATTTATGTGCCTGCAACATCCCTTCACCACATCCACAGTGGATCAATTTTTCATGGATAATATCTTCAAACTTCATGGCATGCCACAGTCTACTTTCTTTGACAGAGATCTCATGTTCACCAGCAATTTTTGGCAAGAATTGTTCAAGCTACAAGGCACCCAATTACATCTTAGCACCACCTATCATCCCCAAAATGATGACCAAACTAAAATTGTGAACAAATGTTTAGAAACATATTTAAGGTGTTTTGTATTTGATTGCCAACATCAATGGGCTCAGTGGTTACCACTAGTTGAATGGTGACACAACACATATTACCATACAACTACTCACATGGCTCCTTTTGAGGCAGTATATGGAAAAATCCACCAT
>WSFP011511002.1:0-13099 GCA_009831015.1 Picea engelmannii
ACCTAGATACACCATCATGCATTTTTAAGACATTTTTTTGACTTTCAAAAGAAGGACCATTTATGTGATAGATGGAAGGATGTATTTTCTTTTAATGTTTTGGGGATTGTAATACAGATCTTGAGCATTTTCTCTCATCTGTCGGTTGTGGAAATTTATTGTAATAAATGTAAAGTAGATGGTGCTATTTAATTCGATAAGATATATTAGAGTAGTAGGAGGGAAAATTCAAGAAGACTCCCTCATATGTATGGTAGGATCATTCTCATGGTAATTGTTGTAGAGCAAGAGAGCATAGGAGAACAAAGAAGAATAAATATTTTGGAAGTTGTATGAGAAGATAGTTGTTGTTATTGAGACCATGTACATAAGGAATTGAATGAATATAAGAAGGTTTTGATCCAATTTCATGGTGTACTATGGTTATTGTGTGTATCTATTGAATGGTATGTTTACAACTTGTTTATATTCTATGTTATGCGTTTTTTTAAATGTTGTGTGTGTGTATGTGATTTCATGTTGAATGTATGAAGTCCGTGAGAAGAGTATAAGTTTCAATTGTTTTTCTTCCTGATAATTCCTGCAAGGAGTGTAGTGAAATTCTGTAATGAGTGCATTGACATGTTCTAGGTTTATCTTAGAACGTTCAAGAGAGATAGCGTTAACTTATACCAGTAGAACTGAAAGTATAGCACAAAGTCGTACAAGGTGTGTGCAGGTTGAGGAGAGTATTAGACTTATCCAACCCAAGTGAGTGGTTGAAGAACTTCCTTCACAAGGAGTGTGCAGAGTTGGAGTTGTCAGATAACTACAGATTATCATGAATGTCGCAAGGAGTGTGTGCAAGATCCCTTAGAATCCATGAGTTCGCAGTGATAATTCAAGCTCAGGAAGGATATAGACTAGAAGAGTTCATAGGAGAAACGAGGGCCAAATTCACCTCATGGAAACACGCTTAGAAGGGTTGACGCTGATTTATTTGGCCAGGGTCTATTGAGAGCCTGGACGAAAGGTAGAAATTCCTGGACGGAGAAACGACGATTTCCGTGGGTCATTGGATCTAGTAAATATGAAAGGAGGATAAGGGTAGAGAGTCATTCAACACTCGAAATCTCAGGAGTGATAGTGAGCCATCGATCTAAGGGAAGATCGAACTTTCGATTCCTTTCGTGGGAAAGAGATATTGGGAATCGGGAGTTGGGAGAATAGAGGAAGCTGCTTTCAGAAATCCCGAAACGTGAAATTTTGATTCGCGAGAAAATATATAGAACGTTAGATCAAAGGGGGTTATGAACTGTTGATTTCTCACTCGTGAATATCGAGAAGGTGAGAGTTGGAGGGAATAAGGAAGCCAATTTCCAAAGTCACGAAACATGAAGTCCTGATTTGCAAGGGAGGATCTGGATGGTTGGATCACAGTTGTCTCGGATCGTTGATCTGAGGTGATTGAAATCAAGAGTTTGGACCTTGGGAGAAAGGGGGAGATCTACTTCGTGAGTTCATGATACACGAAGTCCCACAACACTCAGAAGCTAGACCCAGGTCATATCTAGAGGTCACATCAGTGAAGGATAAAGGGAGGAGCTATTGATCGCTAAGCTCTAGTTCGAAGTTTGGGAGTTGGAAGAGTTGGGGTCACTCGTAGTAGAACACCCGAAGTGTCAAAGTTGCAAAGAGCCTTCCGATTTGGCGTATGGTCATCGCCAGTGGTCACACGAAGAGAGAGATTGTGGTTAGTGTTAGTTTGCACGAGCAGGGTTTCATAAGGACCTGTGGTTTTGTTCTTGTGGAGGTTCCAGTAGGGTCCTAAAGAGATACTCCAGCTCGAGAACAAAATAATATCCATTGACCGGGAGGTCAGTAGACCCTATTGAGGTAGGGGTACTACGTCAGGTGGCATCAGAGATTACAACTATGTTTTTCTGTAAGCGAGGGAAGACAGAGGACAGTTGTGATTTGAATTCTACGTGGACAGATTTGAAACAATGTTGCCAAGGAGACGTCTAGAGAGAAATATGCCCGATCCATTTGTGGAAAGGGAGATGAGAGAATTTTTTTCTCGATTAGATGCTATGGAGACAACACAGAGATGAACACCTGATACTAGGGATATTAGTGAGGTTGAAAGAGAGAACAAAGAAGGAGCCGAAGAAGCTATAGCGTAAGATGCTGCAGAGGAACGTTTTCTAAAATCCATTGCAAGAATGGGTGCCAGAGTAAAGTTGGACATCTCGATGTATGAATGAAAATTGGACATTGAGGAGCCACTAGATTTTTTTAGAGATCTACATAAATAATTCGACTATGAAGATGTTGAAGAAGATAAGAAAGTTAAGCATGTTGTCACTAGACTGAAAAGACATGCAGCACTGTGGTGGGATGAATTGCAGGCTAACAAGCATTGCAAGGGAAAAAAAATAATTAAAATTTGGGACAGGATGGTCGCCAAGATGAAATCCAAATTCATACCCAGAGATTATCAAATCAATCTGTTTCGAAGAATGCAGAATTTGAGACAAAAGGGGCTGACAGTGAAGGAATATACAGAGGAGTTTTATAGGTTAAACATCAGAGCTGGTCATCGTGAGAGAGATGATGAGAAGGTCGCCAGATATATGAATGGCCTAATATATGATATTAAGTATGAGATGAGAATGGTGAAAATAAAAAATGTGGAAGATGCTTATCAGGTTGCTCTGAAAGTAGAGGAGAAAATGGCCAGAAAGCAAGGGAAAAGGGGAAGAGGTAGAAGTCTGAGTAGAGGCAAGTACATTTCGCAGGGCAGAGTACAAAATCCAAAGGATGAATAAAAGAAGCCTCATATCCACCCAGAAAGGGGAGGGAGTTCACAAGGAAGAGAATATGTCGATAGGAACACTTTTCCTCGATCAAGGTGAAGAGGAAGAGGTAGAGGAGGAGAAGTAAAGTGTTTTGTTTGTGGGAATATTAGACACAAGTCTTGGGAATGTCCTAATAGGAAAAGAGATGGAGGAGGTGAAGCTCACATTTCAGAAGCACAAAGGTGAAATGTTGAGGCAGAAGATGCAGAAGGTGGAAGATCCTTGCTGATGAGGAAGATTCTCTTGAATCCAAAGAAAGAGATGGAAAATCCAGTCCAGAGGAACATTTGGCTTAGGACGGCTCGCAAGACCAAAGACAGGGTATGCAAGGTGATAGTTGATAGTGGAAGAATGGATAACTTAGTATCCATAGAGATGGTGGAGAAGCTGGAATTGGAGACAATTGCACACCCAAGCCTGTACAAAGTTTCATGGTTACAAAAGGGACATCAGGTAACAATAACTAAACAATGGTTAGTTGAATTTAAGATAGGGAGATATAGGGATGAGATTTTATGTGATGTAATTCCCATGTGATGTAATTCCCTCTCGTGAATGAATATCCTTGTGTTTTTGTTGATTCATTGCCGAATTATTGATTTTATTGTGCCCAGATTTTGGAATTTGTTTTACTATTGAAATAACCATTATAGGCATCCAGAGTTGAATTCATTTTCAGGGTTGGATAAACCTTTACCTGCATCCAGTTTTTATTTCGTTTGTACTTATGAATTTAACCCCTTTACTTGTGTTTTAAATAACCATGATCTTTCAACGAATCACATTGTTGATATACCTGCATTTTAATGTTATAGGCCAATAAATTATTTAGAGAGTTTTATAAAGGATTAATTCGTATATTTACACAACATTTTTGATATGTCTGTTTGATACGTAATAATGGATAGCAATTTTTTTCATGTATTAACAAAAATACTATGGATAGCCATATCTTGACTGGTATTGATTCTTATATCTTGTTAGGTAGAAATACATTAATCTTGCTAGACCAACGATTTCTACTATCAATGCTGGACAACTTTTTTGCGATTTCAATATACAGGGAATTTAATACATTCTGAGTGTGACTGTGATTGTTTCATTTATATATTGGCTGTGATTTTGTTTTTGGCTAAGATTTGTTACATCTATTTTACATAGGTATTGGATTTGATTTTGTTACAATGAGTTTCTATGATAACCACAACAAATCTCCATCGACGTCTGACTGCGAATTATTATGTTATAACTCAGCAAAATTCTTATGATAAATCTCCGCCTGCGTTGATTTGATAAACACCAAGCTCTGCGAATTTCCCTTATGATAATCCCTTGCACGAGATTGAGAAATTATGCCTGCATTGAATGATAAATCCATGTCTTGGATGGTTAAATCATGACCTAGTTAATGCCTGCATTTTTTATTTTGTTGACAACACATAGAATGGCTAGGCATCAATTCTATTGGTATCCTTTTTAGACTGCGTGGGTAAAATAATGGACTACGTGGGTAATGTTTCTAGACAACCCCTTCTTGGCATTTTTACATAGCCCTTCGTGGCATTTTTTCCCAACAATTCACTTCTCTTTACCCAAAGATATCAGTATATTTTTATTAATAGTTTTATCTTTAGTTTTATATTTTATTAAATGGTGTTTAGTTATGAAACTTTTTCATAGATTATGTTTGTTTCATAGATAACCGTGATTAATATCATAGCGTTGATTGTTTAGCACATGATTGCGATCTAATGGTCATTGACAAATTTATTGTTGATAGTAAATCATATGCACACATCATTATATCATAGAGATTTTATATTATTTTGACATCATTTATTAACAACAACTTGCTAGACAACGATTCAATATTAATGATAGAAAATCCCTTGACAACGAACTTGTAATTTCGCTCAACAATAACACACAACGAACTCATAATCTCGCTGAACAATAACAGACAACGAACTTCTAATTTCGCTCAACATTAACACACATTGAACTCATAATTTCACTCAGTAGAGGTTTCTAGGTACATATCTAATCACACATTGAACTCATAAATTCCCTCAACAATATATTTTTAGCCTTCATTTGCTAGACAACGATAACTTAGACATAGTCTCCTTTTAATGCGAGATGAAGTATCCTTGTTTAGGTAGCATATAGTTAGGATGTTTTTTCATCCATATTTATCCAACACATAATTATTTATTCATAGTAAGACTTGTTAATTTAGACAACAATGATATAGACAACAAAGTCGAATATTTAATAAGTAGCGTAGATCACCTTTAATGTTAAGTAGTTCACTTATTTTATTGGGAAGTGTATAATTGTTGACCGGTGTATTTGATTTTGTGAAGTGCTTATAATAGTTCACTCCTTCACACTTATATGTCTTGCATAACGAAAATGGCTTTTGGTTTTTTGACGAAGTCGATTAACAACTTGCGCAAATTTAATTGGAGTAATGTCATCTTGTGTCTTGTCGACTTGTTGCTGGGGTGCATGGGTATAGTCTTCTTGTGAGTTAATTCAGCCTCCTAGTGCATTGGTTTTATTTTGGGTTAAGGGGCTAGATATTTTATGTTGATCCATGGTCATTGTCACACCTTTGCCTAGGGACGACATAATTCCTGATGAGGGGGATCATCGTGTGCCCTAACAGATAGAGGCGAATGATAGCATGGCCGAAGTATGTGATTCCCGTTGTGGGTGTTGTTCATTGTAATTGATGTTGGAACTTGGTTTATAATACCTTAACACGTTTTGGTTTCGCGCATCGTCGAGGTTTCTAGTTCTTTGTCATCAAAGCCACTATGTCGAGTGGTTGATGTTGTCCTTTAGTGTGTAGGCGTTGTCTTGTTTGTGTTGGGAGGGTAGTCATTTCTAGTTGTCTATTGATTATCGCATTCTTTGTCCAGTTGCATGATGTGCTAGTGTGTTGAGTCATGGTTGTTTGTTTCCTGATCTGCGTGCGTGGTGTTCGTCGTCAAGTTGTGTTTTTTAACTGTTGTCGTCCTGCTTAAAAAAATAAATAAATAAAAAAGTCCTTTGCGTTGCATTGCATGTAGTCGTAATGACGGAGTCGTTACATATGGTATCAGAGTGGGTTCAACCCTGTGACTATGGATCTCCATGCTTTCCACAGTAGTAATCCCTTGAGTTTTAACCTAACGCTAACTAAAAACTTTAGTGTGTCCATGTGGTGATCTCGATTAGAGGACACCACAAAGGTTCGCAATGTGGTGCCATGGAAGGAGTTGGAACGCTTCCTGAGGTGCCCGCCCCTTAGGATTCTAACCCTCAAGGGGAAGAACTAGTCCTTGGTTTGGATTCGATTGTTGAAGGGATGATGATGGTCTGACAAGGTCCTTCTAGAGATTGTCATAGGTTTTGATTCACCATTTGTACTGAGATGAGGCTAGGGCACATGTACCTCTGAGGGTCCACAACGCGCCCATCGAGTACCATTAGCTTTCACTACAAACTCAAGAAGGTCATTTTTTTTAGCTCTTTGGTGCCCCGGATTGCATAGCCACCGAGGCATGGTTGGAGAATATGGTGATGTGGTTTTCACTTAGCGAATATACCTCCAACATGAAGTTGCGCATGGAGATATTTCAACTAAAGGGGAGCGCTCTTCTATGGTGGAAGATTCTCCTGACATATTTGAACATGGTTGTGGAAGATGTGTCATGGGAACTGTTCGAGGAATGGTTCTAGGAGAGGTATATTTATGAGTAATTCATAGAGCGTCAACTCAACTAGTTCAACACCTTATGAAAGGGCGGTTGTATGGTGCCCAAGTACAAGGCTCATTTTGGAGCTGCTTCGGTAAGCTTTGTACCAAATTACCAAGAAACTTAAGGACAACAAGTTCGTGTTTATCCTTAATGTTAGGATTTATCTTCTACTTCGGGTACCAGGAATACTAGACCAAAGAAAGTGTGTTGGAATGTTGGGAGCCACATTTCCAGCATGACTATTATGTGAAGAGGACTAGAGCATCTAGATTAGCTGAACCCACTACCATGGGATATTGGGGCAAGGCCCATCAGATTCATTCTACGGTGAATAACCGCCAAGAAGATCACCCATCGACTGTGCTAGAGACGTCAAGTATCCTCATTGCCTAGACCCTTAGTATTTTGATAGATCTCAGTGCTACCGCGAGTTTCATTTTTGGTGCAGCGCTAAAATGAATTAAGGTAAAGGAAGTTGAATGGGATGAGTTTAGATTTTTAGAAATGTCTTCAGGAGGCAAACAAAAGGTTGGTGGGGAGGATATGGGTTGTACCCTTAACCTGGGAAAGTTTGTCACTAGGTCCAACCTTCACATCATGATCTTAGGACCTTATGACATCGTTATCGATATCAAATTGTTGGAATTGCATGAGGTGATACTCAAATGTAAGACAAAATGCTTGAGCTTGTTCGATGATGAGGGTCAGAGACGCATGATTGTAGGTAGGAACCAAGGATTTTCCCTGAGGTTCATCTCTTCCTTGCAGCTATGAAAGAGGATGTGTAAAGGGTGTAAGATTTAAGAGATCCTTGCATTAAACAAGAAGGGAGTAGAGGAAGGTATAGAACACCTTCCTGTGGTGAGAGAGTTTGCAGATGTCTTCCTGGAGGAGTTACTTGGGATGCCACTAGAGAGGGAATTGGAATTTACCATAGAGCTAAAACCGGGGACTGAACCATTAAGCGAGAACACCTTATCAATGTCAACCTCAGAGTTACATGAGTTGAGAATGAAACTAAAGGAGTTGTTGGACCTGGGACTTATACATCAAAGTGTGTCACCGTGGGGTGCACCTGTTATTTTCATATGAAAGAACGATGGGTCATGGAGATTTTGCATTGACTATTGTCAATTGAATAAGGCAACAATCAAGAATCAATATCCCTTGCCAAGGATTGATGATATGTTTGATCAGATGAAGGGTGCGACGGTGTTTTCAAAGATCAACTTGAGATCAGGGTATCCCCAGTTATGGATCAAGAAGGATGACATCCCTAAGACCTCCTTTAAGATGAGGTTTGGACAATACGAGTTTGTTGTTTTACCGTTTGCATTGACGAATGCCCCGGGAGTATTTATGAGTTGGATGAACGGGGTGTTCCACAAGTATTTGGACAAGTTTGTCCAAGTATTCATTGATGGTATTTTGATTTATTCTCATATGATAGAGGAGCATGATGAGCACTTGCGCTTGGTACTACAATGTTCGTGAGAGAAAAAATTGTATGGAAAATTGTCTAAATGATCGTTTTACCAATCGAAGATTTACTACTTAGGGCATGTCATCTCCGACAAAGGTATTGTTGTGGATCCAACAAAGGTCAAGGATATTATGGAATGGAATGCACCGACGAATGTCTCGGAAGTGCATAGCTTCTTGGGTTTAGCAGGATACTATTGATGGTTAGTCAAGGGATTTTCGAAGATAGAAAATCCGATCACAGAATTATAGAAGAAGAACAACAAGTTTGTTTGGACCGAGAAATGCACGTAAGACTTTCAGAGACTCAAAGAGATGTTGACAACAACACCGATAATAAAGGTCCATGACATGGACATGGACTTCTTGGTATGCACTGATGCATCCAAGGAAGGTTTAGGCGGAGTCTTGATGTAAGATGGTCGAGTGATCGCTTACATCTCAAGGAAGTTGAGAAAGCATGAGGAGAACTATGCGATGCACGATTTGGATTTGTTAGCCATTGTATATGCCTTGAAGGTTTGGAGACACTACCTTATTGGATGAGAATTTGAACTAAAAAAGGACCACTATGGACTACAACACATATTTATGCAAAGTGACCTGAACGTGTGACAACGACGTTGGTCAGAGTTGCTTAGAGAGTATGATTTCGAGATCACTTACATAAAAGGAACAGTGAACCGAGTGGCAGATGCATTGAGTTAGAGACCACACATCTTTTTGGTATTGCCTCTTCGGACAAATCTACATGAAAATATTCTAACTTTACAGTGCGACGATGTCTGGTACAAAGAGGTCAAGGATTTTTATCAGACAAAACATAATGATGGTACCAAGATTTGAAGGATTTACATTAGATGATGATGGATTATTGAGATTTAAAAAAATCAAATTCACATACCACTAAAATATGATTTGAGGAGTTTGATCCTGAACAAGGCTCACAGAGTAGTGTACATGGCTCACCCAGGGGTCACAAAGATGAGGGCGGGCCTTAAACCCTTATTCTTATGGAAAGGAATGAAGGCATACATAGTCAACTATGTGGCCATAAGTCTAGAATGTTAGTAGGTGAAGGCTGAACATAGACCTCCAGTAGGATTACTGCAGCCAAATTCTATTTCAGAATTGAAATGGGAGTCCATTTCGATGGATTTCATTGTTGTATTTCCACTACCAGCAAGGAGACACGACTCGATTTGTGTGGTTTTCGACACTCTGACGAATAGTCCTCATTTTATTCCTGTGCATACAACGTATTGGGCACCTGACATAGCTAGAGTTTTCATCAGTGAGATTGTGAGGCTACATGGCATGACTAAGAGGATTATATCTGATCAAGGATCGGTGTTTACCGGACCATTTTGGAATAGTTTCCAAGAGGCATTGAGAACCCAAATTAACTTTAGTACTAGGTATCACTCGGAGATAGACGGACAGACCGAAAAAAAATATATATATTGAAGGGCATGTTGTGCATGTACGTTATGGACCAACAAAAGCATTGGGAAAAATTCTTGCCACTGCTAGAATTTGTGTATAATAACAGTTATCAAAGCACCATAAGGATGGTGCCTTTCAAGTTTATTTACAGGTGACCATGTCAAACTCCTTGGAGTTGGGATCATCTTGAGGATAGGGTCATGGTGGGACCAAAATCAATCCAAGAAATGGAATATCAAATGAAAACAAAAGACAAAATATCAAGGAAGCACAGGATCGGCAGAAGATTTATGTCGATGTGCATCGTGTCAACCGTAGTTATGAAGTTGGTGATCGAGTCTTATTGCGATAGAAACCAAATAAGAGTTTGATCTAGTTTGGAAAGGGTTCTAAACTCTTTCCTAGGTTTGTGGGATCCTATGAGATTGTGGAAAGGAGAGGGTTGTGGCCTATTGACTAGCCTTGCCCGATCCTTGAGGCGTATGCATGATGTCTTTCACGTCTTTGTTTGAGAAATTATTTTAGTGATCGTACTCATGTTTTGACTTGAATACCTTGCAGGTATCGGATGAGGGTGCGCTCACAGATGAGTCAATCTACATCCTATATCATCACATTTGACAGCTATGACGTCGAACAATAGATTAGGTCAAGGTACAGTGGGACAACTATAGTCCGCAATCAGTGACCTGGGAGGACGCATATGATATGCGCCAGTATTTTCCATTTTTGTTTGATAGATATACTTGTGATACTTTGATATACATTATTTTGGCACTTATATACTGTGAAACTTCGAGACGAAGTTTAAACCAAGAGGGGGTGTATGTAACATCTCGATCTTTCGCACATTGATCGAACTTATTCTTTGAGGACACTTGCTTGCAAGTGATACGGATTATTATACTATTGGACGTTTGATTATGATTATGAGGCATTATGGATATGATGATATGTTATTTTGTGTATTTACATAGACAAGTGCTATTGACTAGGTTCTCGTGAGTGTGCAGGAATTTGGACCTCGAGGATGCAGAGGCATCGATGAAACCGCTTGGACTCCGGATCGAGTCAGGGAGTGGACTATTGGGGTTTGATTGTTGTTGATATGACATATGTACATATGATTATATGTTATTATGATTGATTATTATTGTTGACATGATTAGTTGATGATGTAGGTTGACGATAGCTTGTCGACCAGACTCACATGTGGAGTATAGGGGTCATGCACGATGAATGATGCAGACCCCCAAACCCTCAGGTCCAAGGTCTGCGCATGATCATTCTAATATTCCTTTGAGTCTAATTGACTCTTTGGTTTCCCCTCGGGAAATACCCTTCACACTCAACAGTGTATCCACAAATATTTATGGGTGTGCTCGCATGATCAAACACGAAGCATCAACCCAAATCTTCTGATCAAACAATATGATCACACCTTTCACGATTTCAGAACTTTGGATTTCACGACTTCTCCTTCCTAGTTTCTCGACCCTTCAACTGTCGAAACCCGAAATGTCGATTCACTGAAATTCTTATCGCGTTTTGCGATTTTGGAAATCTTGGAACAAAGAACCCTGATCAATTGTCCTTGAAAATTCCAAAATGCCAAAATGCCAAATACCGACACGTTCAGCAAAGGATGGCCCCACAATGGACCTCTCACTTCATCAGGATTTCAGACTTCGTGATTTTGCAAATCCAAATGCAAAGCTCCCAACTCTCTAACCTCTGAACCCTGAAATAGTCAACAAGGATTGACTCTACCTTTTTGACGAGGACACGCCACCTGTCCACTCAACCACTTCCTATATTTGACACGGACTCCTACCACTTGTCACTCTTTTTGGTTTTCGGGACTCTCTCTCCCAATGTGTTGTCTCCTCCATATCCTAACTCCCGAAATGCTGAAATGGTCTGATGGCTGGTGCAAATCACGATCAATGGTCCACGTTGATTCTGGATCCTAGAGTGGAAAGTTTTCTTTTCTTTAACCACCCTACAACTTATCAAGATCCTACAGTCCTCATTGTTTCGAGGATACTCCACAGAGAATTCCAACCACTCGTTTGTCCTTGATAACTCCTGTGAAATAAACCAAGGTTCCTTCGCCTGGACTTGATTCCTACAAAGCAACTTCACTTCGTCTCCCCTTTGATTATCTCAAAGGAACTGACCCTCCTAAGCGTTTCTTGCAAACTCGGGTCTTCAAGAAGACTCTTGCACTCACTCCTTGCAACAATCCTTCAAATACTTCTAAGTATTTTATTATCTCGACTTTGTGCACCCTCTTACAACAACAGTCCTTCAATCCACCCCTTGGTTGATAAGTTCTCATCTTTCAACCGGCCTGCGCACACCTTGCATGGCTTCTGTGCCTTCACCCGCACTTCTGCGGGAATGAGAATAATGGTATCCCTCCTGAGATTTCAGAGATAAACTCTGAATCTCCGTCAACGCACTTCTTGTGAACGATTTCACTGCACTCCTTACAAGAATTTCTCACTCGGGAAGAGAAACAATTGAAACTCATTCTCTCTCTCTCTCAGACTTCACACATTTAACATGAAATCACACATTCACACAATATTAAAGCAAATGCATAACAAAGAGAATAAACAACCATAAGCATACCATTCAGGATGTATACATAGAAAACATCATAACACCATGAATCTGAATCAAAGCTCTTTATATTAATTCAGAACTTCTGTACATGGGTTCTTCTCTACAACTTTCTACTACAACTCTCTCTTTCCACAATATTCTCAATGATCTTTGATTGTTACTTGTCCCAACGATACAAAGGTGAGGGTATCTATAGTCAGTTTTCCCTCCTACGCTCTTAACTATCTAATCTGGAATTTAAATCTACATACTTACATTAACTATGCATAAATGTCTCTACCTACTACAGATGAGATAAAATCACTCATGATCTGTTTACATCCTCCAAAATATAAATGCAAGGTATGCCTTATTACATTAATATTTCAAAAACATTCCAAAACACTTTTGCAACGTGATGAAATGTGTTGGCGCTTGTCCCAACTGTCTTCCGCCTCCGCACTCGCTTGCTATTGGCAACGCTCTTGCATCATACTCCCTCGCTTGAAAATTTTCATGGAATCTTGTTCATGAGCTCTTGCACAGTCTGTCCATGCTTATGAATTTATACTTCATTTTCCCAGCTGGCATCTTCAACTGGATGTCCCTTCCATTTGACCAAGTATTCGAAATACTCTTTCCTCTTGGTCTTCTTGCTGACTCTCTTGTCAAGTATACTTTCCATCTGTGGATTTACAGCTATAGGAATTTTTTTAGTCCAATGAACCTCTGTCTGTTCAATCTCGGCTCATGCTTCTTCATGTTTGTAAGGGTACAAATATGATATGTTGAATATCGGTGAAATTTCGATCCCATTGGGTAATTCAATCTTATATGCGTTTGCCCCAAATTTCTTCAAGACCTTGCATGGTCCAATCTTTTTCATTTTCAGTTTGTTATATGTTCCCCTTGGGAACCTCTCCTTCCTCAAATGTGCAAGAATTAGATCACCAACTTCAAACTGAAGTTCTT
>WSFP011511005.1:0-13099 GCA_009831015.1 Picea engelmannii
ACATGGCCCACTAGAATGTGGCTACAACATTTTTAAGGCCAAAAGGCATCTTACGATATGAGAATGTACCCCATGGACAAATGAATGTTGTTTTATGATGGCCTTCAGGTTTTATTTGGATTTGATTATATCCCGAAAAACCATCCATGAAAGAAAAGGTTTCACAACCAGCACATTCATCAATGATCTAGTCAATGAATGGTGTTGGAAAATTATCTTTGGGACATGCCTTGTTAAAATCATGGAAATTGGTACATACACGAATCGTGCCTTTTTTTTTATTGACCGGCACAGGATTTGACACCCATTGAGTCAAATGGATGGGATAAATAAAACCTGCCTTTAGCAGTTTCTCAACCTCAATCGTGATGGCTACTACTTTCTTGGGATCAACTGAACAAAGTTTCTATTGAATAGGCTTGGCATTAGGATACGTTGTGATTTCATGTTCAACTATTTTTGGATCGATACCTGGCATTTCCCCATAAGACTAGGTAAAAATGTCGCAGAATTCTTTGAAAAGATCTGTGTAAATTTGAATCTCTTTGGGAGAGAAATCCACTCTGATGAAGACATTCTCCATGACGCCAGGGTTTCGAGAGATGTTGATTGGTATAGTTTCAGCGATAGTCGCCATATTTCCCTCAGCATAAATTACATGTGTAGCTAAGAGATTAATAGGACACGGTTGATCTCCCGTCATGGTAATGGTGAATTCTCCTGCTTCGATTCGGCTTAAATCTGGGAGAAAATATGAACTGTGATAAAGATATTCCCAAGGTTTGTCTGGACTAGTCATTGCTTCAATTACTACTTCATTAGAAGGAAAGACTAAGTCTAACAAATCGACGTTAGAGAGAGCACCTTGAGCCCAAATAGACTCTAAAACTTGATCTAACTCTTGTGTAGGAGTCAGATCAGGGTTAGTTGAAGCTTGCTGGACTAATGAGTATGCTACTTCAGTGGCATACAAGGGCATAGACATGCCTGGGTGCCCTGTCTCAACCATCGGGGCTGATGGGGAAGGAAGAATCCAAGGATCCTCAAAGTAAGCCGTGTGGAACAATGAAACTTGAAAAATATCAACCTTATGGTGATTAGATATAAATTTGATATCGTCGTGAGGAGGTGGGTAATTGAAGGTACCCATCAAGGATGGGCAAAAACCAACTCCTATGTTAACGATACCTGGTTTAGGATTATCAATCATCGGGACTGTGGATTCCCCCAAAGCTAGGTCAGGTCTGGAGAAAGACAATTGATCAATGGTCACTATCTGGCCCTCGTGTGGAAACAGCAAGACTTGAAAAATTGTAGCAACCACAACTTGCATAGCATAAGTCCAACTTCATCCTAACAAGAGGTTATAGTCGAGGGGAGCATCGACTACCGCTACTTCGACACACATGGTTTTCCCTCCTAACTACACAGGGAAAGAAGGAATGATGCCATGTGGTTGGAATGAACGATCATCGAAAGCAGTGAGGAGAGTAGGTGATGGAGACAAAATAGGATGGCCAATAGCCTTCCAACATGCTAACGACATAATGCATGTCGAGGTGCCCTCATCAACCATCGTGCCAAAGATATTCCAAGTAAAAATTTTCATGGGATGAGCCACTACTATCTGAAACTCTATGTGGTAAGGTAGACGAGGTTTTAAGTCCGTTGTATCTAACATGATGGTACCCATATTACAAGTCTCAGTAGATCCCAAAGAGGTTAAAAAGGATTTCCTTTGAGCAGGGAAGCTTTGGAGGACCTCCAAAGTAGACATCTCACAAGGGGTTTGTGATAAATCTTCCACCACAGAGTAATTCTGGGCGGCCCTTGCATTTGGGTTGTGAGAATATTTTTTAAATTCACCCTTTGGAATGCGTGTCATTGTTTCTCCCAACATCTTCTCAATCTGTAGAGGAAGAGATGGGAGATCAGCTTCTTTACCTTTCTCAGAAGCGCTTGGTTTACTATAATCGTGCACTCTAGTTGATATGAAAGCATCACCCCTAACCATATATACATTCACGCATGAGGGATTGTTTGGAGGTAGGAAGGTTTCTTGGTTGCCCCCTTCTGTTCTTGTAGAGGCTTGAGTTAGATTTTTCCCATGTTGAAAGGGATTAGTCAACATTGCTTGCTGTTGTTGTGTGACAAACTTTTGGGCCTCTACAAGTCGAGGACAAAGATGGGTCGGGTCATCTTCCATGCACAAGTTTCATGGATACCTCGCCTTCCATTTTTCTGTGTTTTCCCCACCAGCATTATCAGTGGGTTTTTTATCCCCCTTACCCTTCTTTCATTGTTTTTTCTTCCCTTCAGGCTGTTGGGTGGACTTTGGGTTAGTCAACTACATGGTGTGTACTTCTGATGTTTGGGTAGGGGGAGCAGCCAAAGCAGTAGTTTGGTTGGCTGTTATGTGTTGTATGGATAACTGTTGCAACTGCTTTGTCAATTCCTCAGCGGGCTTGGTTTGTGTTGAACCAACAATACCATCGGCATGTGGTCCATCTCTCTATCTAGTTTTATCCAGTATCGAATGTGGCACATCTGGAAAGATGTTGTATAATAAACTAGACTGAGAATAGATGAGCTCAAACTATTGAGCCCTCATGATGGCATCTTGTTCAGAGAAAAATATGGATGTAACGACATCTTTGGATAACTGTGGGATGAAAGACTTAAGGAGCCACTCAAGCAGGAATGTTGTGCGACTAGTACCTTGATTAAACTCTTCTGGCATCTCCACTCTTGGATATGATAAGAGATATGGTCCATTGTTGTTTGTTCAAAATTGGTGAGAAACTTTGTGCCAACGTCGTATCTCACAGGTAATTAGAAATGGTTAAGGAAGGCCATCGCCGTTTTGCCAAAAGAAAAGTATCTTGAGTGATCGAGCTCGATGTACCATTTCAAGGCACTCCCAATGAGAGTGCATTGAAATAATCACAAATGTACCGAGTCATCTTTCAATGAGTTAGATGAGCACAAAAGATGAAAGGTAGTCACATGATCACCTGGATCTTCATTAGGCTTGGCCTCAAACTTTGGAATGTTTGAAGGAAACTTCGTCATCATAGGAGGCCAATGCAGATCGTGAAAAATAGGATCATTCAACAACCTTCTCAAATCTGGCAAGTGTAAAGTTGCCAGGAATGGTAGTTTGGGTTGCTGCTAATAACCTAGGAAAAAGGGTCTTGGATTTTGACTGGCACCAGGTTGCCAGGAAAAGTTTGGCTACTGGCCCGGATTCTGGTAGAAACCATGGCCCTAGACAGCGTAATAATTTTTCATCTGTGGAGACATCATTGACTAATTTCCCAAAAAGGACATAGAGTGTTGGGCATGCATTGTATTCAAAGGACTTTGGGAAGGATTACCCCATAACGGTCCCGTGGGGATAGGAATAGTAGTTTGTCCAGGGTTCCATTGATTGTGGAAAGAATTACCCCAGAATGACATTCCGGAGGAGGGGATGGATCCTTTCCCTGAATTCCAAGGTCCTGCTATGTGTGCCCCCTATGCAGGAATAGTACCCTGCAGAGGAGTAGATAGTCCAAAAATGGGGTTGCCCCCAGTTGGGAAAGCGGCTGATGAGAATGTGTTGTTACCAAATGTTATGTTTCAAGAAAACAGTGTTGAACCTACCGGCATACTGTGTGAAGGTGGTCCCTGACTCCCTGCTCCAAATAAACTATTGTGTGTAGGTTGCCCGACGGATTATTGATGCAAACCACCGAGTGAAAGGGATGAAAGAGGGATATGACCTCCTGCATAAGGAAAAGAATTAAAAGGGACAGGAGTGCCCCCCCAAGTTACCTTGCAAAGGAGCACTAGAGCTCCCTACCCCCAGACCCAAAGTCTGTAAAGTGGAGTAGGTTAGTACAGGACTTGTATCCAAACTAGGCATACCGTATGAGAATGAAGGGCCTATCGCACTAGGTGTGAAGGGGCTTGTGGCCACCACCATAGACGGATTTGGTCCACTGTGCGACATAGTTGCAGTTGAGACCATGGTGGCTCGAACCGATGATGGTAGGTTAAGAGATGACTCTCCTGTGGTGACAACCGTGGTGGGAATTGAAGAATTCCTAGAAGAAGTAACAACATTTGTTTCCATTTCTATGTGAGGTACTGTCTGGCATTCATGAAATTGGATTGGTACAATAAATGGTGCCAATATATCAGTGGTTGGGGTTTCAAACGAGCCAAGAGAAGTTGCTTCAAGGTTTAAAATGGTCGATTCCTCTGGGGGTTGTTTGGGAACAATGGTTTGTAACCCAGTCACTTCAAAAGACCCTTATTGGTCTAGCTTCCACCTTAATAGTGGCGGGGATGGCTCCAGTGTAACCAGTGGTAGGACAAGAAGCCTTCGTGACTGGCGGATCTCGGGATCCTCCAATGTGTGAGAAGATCCAAGAAACTCTAAGGTAGTATAAACATTCAAAAGTAACACACACTAAAAAATAAGTCCCTAAGAGATAAGACAAGAAATCACTAAATTATTTAGAAGAACAGTTACAACAACCAACACTAGAGAAACTTACTAGTGCAAGTGCAACTTGAACACGGAAGCACCCTCTGGGTATACTCTGCAAAGCATGGCTTGATGTCTGTCCTAGGTACTATGTTATACCCCTGCAGTCACCTATGTATATCCCTAAAAAGATTGGCAACTAGGTTGCCAGCACGAGAACAATCACCAGGTGGGTATAGTTGAAAGTTGGGTAGACCACAATGCGCAGGGTATTGAGCCCAAAAAATTTCAAGGGTATCGAGAGAAAATGTTCTAGAATACAACTAAGGACCTCGAATGGATTTGAGACCCACAAAGCCCTGTGGAAAATGTAAACGACAGAATCCCAAAACAAGCCCTCTATATGTGTTCTCCACTACGATTGGTCCGACTTTGGAGGGGTTATCTCTGCTACCTTTTCGCATGTGACCTCATGTTTATCCCTTGTGTTAGAGGGGGGTCCTGGATAAATTCCATGAAACTGTACTTAGATACTCCCTATCTTAGACTTCAATGTTTGGTTTTTAATGGCCTTGAAGAGTTTCCTCTCCAACCTAATCCAAGGCCCTAGTCCTGAACTAGTTTGTGAACCCTACAAACATAAAAGTATAGTATATTTTAAAATTAGTGTTACTTTTATGATTGTATTACTTCAAGGGGTATGAGGGTGAAACTGATGATGTGTAAAAGACGAAAGTAAAAAATGAATAAAAAAGATGGAAACAAATCTTTTACTGAATGCAAAATTTCAACAACTTTTCACAAAGAAAGATTTTTAATTTTTCTAAGATTTTGGACAACAAAATCAAAGGAATTTTACTTGACTACGAGCTACTTATGATCTAAGAGAACTGCAAAAACTTATGAAATAAAAGACTTCTCCCTAGCTAATGATGCAGAAACACACTCTTCAACCAAAGAAAAAAACATAAAGATATTTTTTTTATTATTTAAGTGCTAGTAAAGCAAGAAATGGAAAATACCGACAAGAAAAAAACCAAGAAAAACAATTCTTGCTTAAAGCGCAGATCACAAAGAATCAAATTAAAGAATCACACAATGGAAATTGTAAAAACAATGACTCTCACGCTTTTCTAAAAACCATAAGAAAACAAAATTCTTATTTTTTATTTTTCTGACAACATTTTAAATGAGAAAAAGCAAGCTAAGGCTAAAAATAATCCTAAGTTATTGACTGTTCAAAAATAGATTCAAACACCTGAGAGGAATACTTCTTATCAAAGGAGGGGATGACTACCCCACCCTGAACAAAAGTAGCCTATACAAGCATGTGACTGTCACTCAAATAGAACATGTGCGAATGCGTGCTGAACAACAATAGAGGGCGTGTACACGCGGGCTGAACTTGTACAGGCCACCTGTATATCTAAACTCTAAGGAAAAATATGAAAATAGATAGACCAGACTAGGAAGAGACCTCTGGTATTGATAACCAAGATCCCCTGAAGGCTTTGATACTCTTTCTAACAGAAAAACAAACAATCCAAGGAAAAATAGTAAGGCAAAAAAAAAATCCGAGATAGGACTGTTAGCAAACAAGACTCAGACAAAATTCTAGAAAACCCCTTAAGAATGTGTGATTCTGATAGGGAAGAGGAGGACTGCCTCTGAGGTTCTCTAAACTCCTACACACTACTGCTATCTCTACAACTAGCATTCACATGCGGGCTGTAAGAGGATAGGGTGTGGGTACACGCATGCAGGCCTTGTGCAGGCCACATGTACCTATGTGTGTCCCGAAAAACACAATCAAGCAAAAGTCAGGGGAACCTGGTATGGAAAACCAGACTCCCTGCTAGCTCAAACCTTACAGAAATGAAAAGAAACGACAGGCAAGAAAAAAATAGTCTTTAAACTACCCAAAAACTAAATAAAAATTCCAGGAACCCTAAAGAGTATTCTCCCCAGTATGGTCGCCAATTCTGTTGTTGGGAAAAACACCCTACGGACTAGCAAATAGAGTTCAAACTTTGCATGCAGATGTGACCAAATAGAAATTACTTTCTACCTTCATCCCTATATTTAAATCCCCTTTTCTCAGTAGGTGCATGGAAAGATCAACCTACCTTGTTGCTGACGTTTGATGTCGATCCTCCATTGTGCTTGATTACTTGTTCGCAATGCTCCTTCCAAAGATGACCTGCATTCAAGACAAGCAACAACTATGCATGCATGCTACTTCTATACTAACAGGTTAGAAATCAAACATAAACTAATCAAACCATAGAAAGTTCATGAATTGGAACAAGAAAAACATTCTCTTTATTACTTAAAATGTGTCAACTTACAAAAGTTGAGACCGGTCACCGCTCCTTGAACCTGATCTTGGGCTCCTCTTCTTATGTCCTTCAACTACTTTTCTTTAAATCTCCTTTGGCATTAGGAAAGGCTAAAGGGTTGGGACAATGGAATACATAAATGGGCAGAGTTTCTTTGCTATATTTTTTCCTCCTCCAAATGGTACCCCTACCCCTTCTTTTATAGGCTAGAAGGAGCTAGGTTTTTGGACCAACCCTCGGCCATGCATGGCTAGGAGTTTCAGTTAACTCACCCATAGATTTTTGTTCCATTGAAAACTTTCATTTTTTTGTGCTTTTATAGGTACACGTGGGCTATTGTGAGTCAGCGAATGTGTACACGCGTGCAGTAATGGGTTAGGGCATGTGGGCCTTTACACAAGAGGATTTTCAAAGACTTGTTCAGCAGAGTTTTGGAAAAGAAGGGATATGAGTTGGCCTGATGCCAGGTAAGAATGTGTGGTGCAATTTAGGGTTATAACACCTTGTATGGTTGCTACTCTTCCCCTAGCTTGAAGAGCTAGTGGCATAACTACAGAATGATAATCAAAGTCTAGAGACATGCCCCCACAAGCTTCAATTCATTCATCGAATTTGAGGTTGTCACCAATTTCTCTACTATATGGAGAAAAAGGATAAGGGTGGATGAAATGAATGTTCAAATATGATACCTAATGAAAGATTCGACTCGACATATAGAAGATCTAGCTAAAGAATCGACTCAATGTCTACAAGATCTAGTGAAAAGACTCGACTTCTCAAGAGAGGTGGTTGTTTCATTTTTTTAACGAGCTTGACACAAGAAAGGAACTATGCTCAAGACCTCTATTTAATTTTTTAATGATCTTGCCACAATGTTATAAACCTAATTTGCACCTAGCCTGCATACCTGGCCTCTGGCCCTACTAGTTGCCAATTTCTTGAGCCAAGCTCTTCTAAAAAGCCCTCTTTTTTGAGCCACACATGCCCTGGCCTTATACAGCCTACGTATTCACACATCCATATGCTTGCAGGCCTTCTACAACCCGTGTATACTGACAAAAGCACAAAAAATGGAAAGTTGCAGATAGGAAACAGAGTTTCAGGAAATTGTTAAAATCGTTTGACTGCCTATGGCCCGTCATTCAAATGGATAACTACCTATAAAATAAGGGGTAGGGGTCCCATTTAAGAGAAGTAGAAGAGGAGTATAGAAACTCTGCCCAAATTTGTCCCCCCTTTGCTTGAATTTCCTACAATTGTATTGTGAGGTTGAGTAGTTGGTGCATTATGAAGAGGAGCCCAGGACCAAGTTCAAGGAGCCCAGGACCAGGTTCAAGGAGTAGTGTCGGCCACATATTGTAAAGTTTACTCTTGTGAATATTAATACAAAAAGGAATACTTTTTTCATCCCACTATATCATGTGTTCAAATTGTGTATTTATTTTATGATATTTTCACGTCTAACCCATCAATTAGTATATGAAATGCATGTTTGCAGCTCTCTGTTTGTCCATGCGTGAATGCAAGTTATCTTTGGGAGGAGGCTTGCAATCAAGGAGAGAGTGAAAGTGAATGGATCGACATCAATCGAAGGATTTAAGGTAGAGTTACCTAATCTTGTTTGCACCTTTATATTGCATGAATGTGGATTTTTTTGTTGAGAGAATAGGAAAAAGTAGAAGCCTTTAAATGGTCATTTTATGCATGCATGATTAGAACCCTTAAATGCTAAGTCCATAAGAAGGATTTCCCACTCACATCAAAATTGGAGAATCCACTTGGGTGTCTCTAGGGTTCTTTGGGGATTTTTTATTAGGTATTTTGAAATTGGTTTTATTTCCCTTTTTGAGTTTCTAGAAGAAGTCTGAGTGTTCAGGGGTTCTAGTTCTCAATACTAGTCTTCCCTACTCTACTTGCGAGACTATTTTTGTTTTTTGTTTTTGAGAGTCTTAAGAGGCATGTGCACCCTGTAGTGGGACAACAAGAGTATGTATGCACCCTTCCTTTAGTCAGCCCAGGTATGTACGCCTGCTGATGAAGTGTTAGTTGTGTGTCAAAGAACCCAGGAAATCCTTCTCAGGAAGAGGCAGTCATCCTCTCCCATACAAAAGTGATCCTTCTCAGGGATCTTCTGGGTCCTTCTAGGTATCTTATTGAATAGTCCATAGTCAAGTAAAAACCTCAGGATTATCTTTGTTTTGCTATATTTTTTTTGCCTCTTTGCATCAAAGTAAGTTCTTTTTTACCTTTAAGGGGTGTCGGTGTCCAATACCAGTATTCTATACTAAATCTTAGTTGATTATTTTATTTTTTTGAAGGATTTAAGAGGCACATGTGGCCTACAGTGGGCCTGCCCATGTGCACACATGCCCTGCCCTTCTACAACCCACATATGCATGCTAGTTGTTGAAGAGACAGTCACGTACCTGTCCAGAAAGGAGGCAACCATCCTCCTCCCTGTCAAGTTTTTACTTCCCAGGGTCTTTCTTGTCTGAATGAGCTCTCTTTCATAGCATTTTATCCTAGGTTTAGACTCTATTATGGCTTGATTTTTTATTCAAAGTCTTCTTTTGTTTCTTTGTTATCTTTTTTTGATGAGATAGTGAGTCATTCTGATTTGCCTTTTTAGTTTTCAGTATCTCCCCATGGTCATTGGTTGGCCAGAAACTTTTCTTGGCCTTGTCTTGTCTTAGTTTTTTTATCGTTTTTGCTTCAGAAAAGGAGAAAGATTCTATCTTTAGTTTTTCTCGTTTTTTAGGCACAATAAAAAAAAGTAGATATTTTATTTGTTTGGTTAAGTAGTCAAGTGTTTGCACAGATTATCAGGAAAAAGTTCATTTTCATAAGTTCTTGGCTGATTGACTTAGGACAATAAGTAGCTTGTAGTCGAGTGAAAGCCGTTTTTCAGTTTTCTGTCAAAAGATCTTAGAAATAAATTTTGAAAAGTTGGTTAAAGCAAATTCTTTTTGAAGAAGTAGTTTTGTTTTCATCACTTTGAATGTTCTTATTTTCGTCACTATAAAACATCATTGGCTTCATTATCATCTCCTATGAATTTAAAAACAACCACTAAAATAAATGTTTAAATAAAATATTTTAGACTTTATGTTTTGTAGGGTACACCAAGAAGTCTAGGACTAGAGCCTTGATTTAGGTTGGAGAGGAAACTCTTCAAGGCTACCAAACAAAAACATAAGAGTCTGAGCTAGGGAGTGTTCAAAGTCTAGTTACTGTGAAAGTTTTCTGGGAGCCCCCTCTAACACAGGGGATAAACATGAGGTTGCGTGAAGAAAGGTAGAAGAGATAACCCCTCCAAAACTGGACCAAGCGTAGTGGGGAATGCATATAAAGGGCTTGTCTTGGGATTCCATTGTTAGTAATTTCCAAAGAGCTTCATGGTTCTTGAATCCATTCGAGGTCCTCAGTTGTCTTATGAAACACTTGATCTCGATACTGTGGATATGGTTCAGGCTTGATACCCTGCGCATTGCGGTCCACCTGACTGTCGACTGTACCCGCCTGACAATTGTTCGCGATCTAACAACCTAGTTTCCTATCATTCTAGTGACTTACATAGGTGAATGTGGGGGTATACAGTGGTACCTAGGACAGACATCATGCCACACTTTGCAGAGTATACCTGGAGGGTTCTTCCATATTCAATTTTCACTTGCACCAGTAAGTTGCTCTAGTTTTGGTTGTTGTAACTGTTCTTCCAACTAGCTAGTGACTGCATGTTTTATCTCATGGGAATTTTTTGGTAGAGTGTGTTTGTTTCTCAATCAGTTAGAAATGCCTTAGTGTGTCTCTAATATTCTCACATAGTGGAGGATTAATAGCTCCACCTGTCGCAAAGGCTTCTTGGCCTACCACCGGTCGATCTGGAGCCACCCCCACCTCCACTAAGGCGGAAGCTATACCATCAAGGGTCATTTGAAAAAATTGGGCCATGGGTAATTGTGTCCAACCCACCTTTGAGAGAAGAACATATCATCTTGGAGGCACCAACCATTACTAACCTTGAAGTGCAAGAGCTTGGTCCTAACAACCCTCCGATTATGGATCTTTCGGTGCCCATTGTCATACAGGTCTATCCTTACGAGTGTTTGGAAGTATCCCAAATAGAGATGGAACCAAATCCTACAACTTCTTTAGAGAATTCTCATATTCCCTCTATGGTTGTCACAACTGGGGGTGTTCCACCTCCTAACCAACTATCGCTAGTCTCGACCACTATGGTCTCAACTACCTCTACTTTGAGCAATGGTTTGCTCCCATATTTGGCAGCGATCACTGCTTCATTGTCTCAGAGTGTGACAGACCCTCCGTTCACATACATAATGCCTGGATTCGATCCAAATGTTGTCATTTTTCACTCCACTCAACCAACTCTAAGTCTAGAGAAAGGGATTTCAAACACTCCTCTACAAGGGTCCATTGGGGGAATTCCATCGATTTATAATGTTTTCCATTATGGAGGGGGTCGCATAACTCCTTCGTTCCATACACTTGGTGGTGCTCACCAACAATCCACCAAGACAACCATGAACTATGGTTTGTATGGAGTGAGTAGTGAAGGACTGCCTTCAAATACTCAACCGATAGGTTTGACACTGTTCTCTTTGTTTGGTGCATTTGCTAACAATGCTTTCTCATCCATTGATTTCCCCACCAGGGGCAACCACGGTTATGGACAACTGAATCCTATGCAAGGTATTATTCATGTACAAGGGGAAAACCCAGGAATCCCTTCCCCCTAAGGACCTTCGAATCCTTGGCAAGGATCAACTTCCTTGTCATGGATGCCAACAGGGGGCAACCCTTTCCAAACTCATTACAACCTTGGAAAAGGTTCAACACCTATGCCCGTCAGGTCGACAGGGGGCATCCCCTCTCAAAATCATTGGACCCCAATGCAAGCCCAACCTCCTTTTTCCTTCTACGAAAGTTAGTCGATGATGCTTCAACAAGTGAAAAATCCGTATGCTGGTCCTGGAAAATGTTTCTACCAGAATCATGGCTAGAAACCAAACTTTTCTAGGCAACCTGGTGCCAGTCAAAATCTAGGTCCCTTTTTCCATGGTCATAATCAGTAGCCGAAACTACCATTCCCGGCAACTTTTCATTTTCCTGACATAACGAGGTTGTTGAATGACCCCATCTGTCATGATCCGCATTGGCCTCCTATGTCGACCAAGTTTCCTTCGGACATTCCCAAGTTCGAATCCAAACCTAATGAAGATCCAGGTGATCATGTGACTACATTTCATCTCTGGTGCTCGTCTAACTCATTGAAATACAAATCCATCTAGTTGTGCTTGTTTCAATGCACTCTCATAGAGAGTGATGAAAAATGGTACATTGAACTTGAATGCTCAAGATACTATTCATTTGATGAATTGGAAATGACTTTCTTAAACCATTTCTAGTTACTTGTGAGATACGATGCTGACACCGCATTGCTAGCCAACTTTGAGCAGACCAAGGTGGTCCATATCTCTGATCACATCTAAGAATGGAGACGCCGAAAGAGTTTGATAAAAGTACCAGTCCCACCATAAATTTTGCTGGAGTGGTTCCTTAAGTCTTTGGTACCCCAGTTATCCAAATATGTAGCGACTTCAGGAGTATTTTGTAAATAATATGTGATAATGAAAGCTCAACAGGTTCAGTTGATTTACTCACAATCTGGCCTACTTTATGAAATATTTTTGGATGCACCTAGGTCAATTATTGACAAAACCAGATAGAGATTTGGACCAGATGCTGATGGTATTGTCGGTTCAACACAATCTAAGACCACTGATCCACTATCAAAACAATTGCAAAAATTTTCGATACAACAGATAGAGGGCAGCTAGACCACTAGTCCGATTACTACCCCTACCCAAATGTCAGATGTACATAGCATACAATTGAAAAACCCGAAGTCCAACTAGCAGCTCAACGGGAAGAAGAAACAATGAAATAAGGGTAAGGGGATAGGAAACCTACCAATAATGTTGGTGGGGAAAACACTAAAAAGAAAAAGACGAAGTATTTGTGTAATCTGTGCACAGAAGACCACCCAACTTATTAGTTCCCTTGGCTCGCAGAGGCCCAAAATTTATTGGCACAACAATAACCTGTTGTGTTAATGAACCCATTCCAACATGGGAAAAATTTAACTCAAGCCTCGGTGAGCATGGAAGGGGGAAGTCAAGGAACTCCTCCGTCTTCGAGCAATCCTTCATCCACGAATGTGTCCATGATGAAAGGTGATGCATACATATAAACTAGAGTGCAC
>ML889907.1:0-13099 GCA_009831015.1 Picea engelmannii
CCTTATGGATTCTCTTCTTTATGTTATATTTTTCTTCCTCTATTCAATAAACCTTTATCTGATATGCATATTGATTTCATTTAATGAGCATGGTGTTTTCTTGACTCCATAGGCCAATGGTCCATCATTTATTTACAACAGCTTATTGTCCTTCCCCTTCCTTGTTTTCTTCTTCTTAATCGACAAAACCAATAAAGAATTTGTATTTCTATGTTACCAAGCTTACTCTCATTTGTAGTCTGGGAGTGACTCTTGGAGTGATAACATAATTGGTGTCATTTCTGGGGACCGATGGTGATATCTATCCCTCGGAGAACGACAATGATTAGTTCATATTTTTTAGGGAAAACAGAAATATAAACACGGGAGGTTGTAGCTTTTCCCTAGTGACTCCACTCATGGTCAAATCAAATTTGTGGGCTCCACTGGAGGATGATCTCAATCGACAGAAATATGGAAGAACTAAGATCCAAGTATCAAAGGGTAAAATTGTCCGAAGAGATATTGTTCTATTGCATTAACTTATTTCTATCTTTATGTGTATATATCCAGAATTTTTTGTTTTTTCAGGCATTCTCAAGCCATGAGAAGACTTCCTTTGTTTATCCATCATTAGATCTTGCACATACATCTTCCTCTCCTTTTCTTAGAGATGATTTAAGTCCTTTTTCTAAAGAGCATGAGATTCAATATCATCCTTGCAAACCTCATGATATTGAAGATGATGACGTACCTCTCGAACATACCCCTTTACCTTCTAGATCTCAGTTGAGATATAGTCCTTTAAGGCTGCCCCGGGTCCTTCATGATTATCCTCCCAAATACCATAAATACTTACCTATTTTTGATGGAGAAAATGGTAGTCTTACATCTGAGAAAAATATCAATTCTTTTGAGCATTTTGTAGATATTTTTGAGATTGAACATGAGGATGTTCTCATGAGAACATTCGCCCAATCCTTACAAGGAGAGGTCAAGAGGTGGTTTAGAAATTTACTGCCAGAGTCTATTAGCTCATGGGATGGGTTGATTCAAGCCTTTCTGAGGTTCTAGGGTAAAAGAAATTCATGGGATCTATTTCTTTCATAATTTTATGCCATGAAGAGACAAAGCGGTGAAACTATTTCCAGTTTTAGCAGAAGGTTTTCTAGTCACTATTACCAGATGCTTGAAGAGATCCAGCCACCTGAAGGTACTGCCAAGTCATATTATGCTATGGATTTCCATTCAGATTTCTCTTTTTATCTCTTGGAGAGGAAGTCTGTGTCTTTGTAGCATATGTTCTCTGATACCCAAGAGGTGGAGGATAATCTCATAGCTTGTGGCAATCTTTCAGATAAGTTGGAGGATGAAGTGTTGATTCTTAAAAACTGTGAGAATAGGCATGGACAACAAGAAGAGGATCATTTGGATTTTTTTTATTTTTTCATGAGGATAATATTACAAAATATTATGATCAAGTGGTTCAATCACCATCTTTTGATCCAAATCCTTTTGCTATGGATGTTCAAGAGGTTTCCATTTTACCTCCTTATGATGAGTATACTAATGATTTTGATATTTTTCTTCTAGAGATACCATTTGTATGTTCATCTCCAGGAGATGATTCTTTTCAGTAGTCTTATGAAGGTTTACAACCCACGCATTTCATCCATGATGATAGACAAAAAAAGGGTAGTCAGTTTGATGAAGGAAAGGCTCTACCCCTATGCTATTCTTCATTCCAATTTCTGAAAGAGAGTGTTCACCATCTTATAAACCAACATCCTTATGAAGATTTTATTGATCCCATAGTTTGTTATTCGAAAGGTTTTACCAATTCAATTTTGCAGTCATCAAGTAGTTGTGAATTTGAAAGTGAAGATGATGAAGATATACATATCTTAAGTGATCATGGATATGAGAATAGTCAGGCAAATTTCTATTCGAACCATTCATTTCCTAAAACTTTATTTCAAGAACAAGTTGGTCAGCAAACATTTTTCCTTTCTTCCTTTGAAGATCAAAATATCATTTCTTTTAAAGGACATTAGGGGTCATTTTTGAACTCTTTCCAGACTGATGGTGATTATAAAGGATTAAAAAAAAAAGCAACATATGAAACTGAAAATAATTGTTTTATATGTGTTGATAAACAATAGGTTTTCCTTCATGAGATGAAAGATCCTTTTGCAACATGTTTGCAGTCAATGAATGAGCTTAAGTTTTCAGATTTGGTCAATGATGGAACTGATTTAAAACTCTTATATGCCTTGCCTTTAATTAGGTATTTATTGTTTCCTTTGAAGAAACACATGCAAGGGATCCAACTAGTGGACAAGATGCTTGAATTGATCCATTGGATATTTCATTTCACTTGATCAAATAGCTCAGAGGCCAACTTAGGGTAGGTAGGTTGTGTGAAATAAACTCAACACTCTAAGCATCTTTTTCAGCAATTAGTTTTCAGTTTTCTTTTAGTTTGCAGAGGTTAAAAGTTGGGAGAAACCCATGGTCAAGGAACTGAAACTATAAAAGTTCTTAGAGTCTCACAGGGAGGTCTCTATCCCCCATGGAGCCTATGTTAGCACAAGAATGGTTAAGGTGCCTATATATATTTTAAGTTTTTGCTAAGTGGTAAAAGGCACTACCTATGGTACAGTCAAGGAACTTAATTGAAATAGTTTTGTCATCACGAAAGACTACAAATTTCTCTACACACTTTCAAGATTGAAGGCACTCGATTTTTGGCAATGCTACCTAATTTTCACATAGAAGCAGTGTAAGTGGCGCTACCTATAGGCACTGTGTAATATTCTGGAAGAATATGAATTGTGCAGAGTTATTTTACTAGTTTTGAGTCATTCACTTATAACTTGGATTATGAACAATTGAAAATGTATTTTTGAAAACTAGAAGAGGTGTTTGTTCATAACCAGCCAAATAACAAAAACCTCTCTCAATTTTTCAAATTGTGTTTTTTTTTTAGAGATATTGGACATAGAAGTAGGTGTTGCGTACTCTGCACAGTGGCGTTGCGTACTAATTTCATATAGCGGTCACGGTTTTGATATTTGCCTTGTTGGGAGGTTGACACATGTTAAGGAGAGTTCAATTGAATTCTCAAAGATCAGTTAGATATCAAGGGAAACCTGCACCTAATATTTAGCTCTAGAAAATTCCTCATTCATGAGGTGGAAATAATTTATTAATGACTTCCAACAAATTCCTAAAAATCAACAGTTTGTTGGATTTTTGTCTCTTTGACTATTGCCACCTATCTCCAAAGCTTAGAATCTAATGGAGGAGATGGGATTCGACCTCCTTAGGTTATTTGGATGATATTTTTGTTTTAAGGAAGGAGATATCTCTTGGAGAAAAGAGGGATTCATGAGCAAGAGAGATAAGAGAGATGTAGGAGGCACTTTGCATGTGATCATTGTAACCCTGAGGGGATTTTGTTTTTGTAAACATTTTTGTTATTGAAGGTTCATGATATATGTGTTATCAGATTGTATATCTTGTTTTCTATCCAAATTTTTCTTCTTACTTGAATGAATTGTAAACCTTGAGGATCATGGTTTCCTTTGATTAATGGATTCTTGAGCATCTGAGGATCTAATGTATTTTCCCTATTAGTCACTCTTTAGATTCAAGTACCTTGAATTCATTTATGTAGAGAGGATATATGCATTATGGATGTTCTTCTTTGTGTTATATTTTTCTTCCTCTATTCAATAAACCTTTATCTAATATGCATATTGATTGCATTTAATGAGCAGGTTGTTTTCTTGAATCCATAGCCCAATGGTCCATCATTTATTTATAGCATCTTACTATCCTTCCCCTTCCTTGTTTTCTTCTTCTTAATCCACAAAACCAATAAAGCATTTTTATCTCTAGGTTACCAAGATTACTCTCATTTGCAGCCTGGAAGTGACTCTTGGAGTGATAACAACATGGATACACGAAAAAGGACCCCCATGGAGTCGTCTTTAAGCTCTTTTCAGACTCTCTAAACATGAAACAATTGTCGAGTGATATTTCTTCATTTACCACTTGTTAAAAGGTTTGAAAGGGCATCTTTCGAGTGATAATTTATCTCTTTTTCAGCCTCACAAGACTAACATTATGAAAAAAGACAACCTTGGAGTCACCTTTAAGTTCTTTTCAGACTCTCTAAACATGAAAAATCATGGAGTTTACCTTCTCCGGACTCGTTAAACAATCATACATTGAAGGAACCATATGGGACCAAACCCTTACTTCTTCCAGTTTGTTAAACAAAGGAAGAGGGACGTACCAAAGGTGAGTTGTATCAAGCATGTGTTACCCTCCTCGAGCTCACTAAATAAAAAAGAGGTACTCGTCTATCTGGATGTGGGAAAATTTTGAAGGAAGCAAGCCAAGCATTTTTTGAAAAAATCATCAGTCACTCTTGCAGTCGCCCTTGAACACGACACTTTGTCTTTGCATAAATTATAATCCACTGAACCTCTGCATTGAACCAATCCTATGATTTTTTTAAATCATTTGGGTCACCTGATGAAAGTCACAATATCCATTGCATCATCACGTTTTGGTCCATGTCATGTTTCTGGTGTCGTGCCTCAGTGTTCAAGGAAAGTATCTGCCTCGAGAGTCAACCATCAAAAATTTACTATTTCAACACCCATGTCAGTCCATGTTCATTTGATCTACCAACTTACATATGTGTGTCAGTTTCGTGTCATTGATTTGGGATACACCAAGGCCCTCCTTCAATGAGTCTATTTCTATTGACTCCAACACATTATCCAAGAGCTAGACTTAGAAACCAGTTATTACCTTGGGGCCCGCATGCCTCAATGGCAGGCCTCCTCGCTTTTGACAGTAGGTTTACATTATTTACCTATGATTGGATGATTCCATGGATGTTCAACTTCATCTCATTTATTCACATTTGCTAGAATGTACTAGGTTACCTTGGGAATCATTGACATCAATGGTGATTTCCCCCGCGCTTGTTAAACAGTTTACCTCATTGACTGGTAATCAAGCAGTTTCTACTATGTTCGACATCAGGACATCTATTCACATGGTTAGACTCGTACTACATTGGGATTAGTAAGAAGACCCTGGGTTGAGTGATCACTCTGGTATGCACTTTTCCCAGGTTGTGACGGAGTTTCTCTTGAATATTGACACATATACTGTCACATAGATCCACTTTGTATTGGTTTGTGGCTATGTCTTGTCGTCTTGTAGATCCACTGTATATTTTGTGTGGCTACGATCAATTCATGTCATGGAATTATAGATCCACATTGTATCTTTGGTGGCTATACTCTTTGTTAATATAATTATGGATCTGCAGTGTATATTATGGCCACCATACCTTGGAATTCTTTATCACTCAAGCATAGGTATGCATGCCTTGGGTTTTAAACATATCATAGCATTTGTCTAATGGTTGTATGCAGCTTCTACCAGGTTCTCTGAGTCCATATGATTTCTCAAAAAATTCTACAAAGTACATCAATCATCAGTTTCCATCTTATAACTTCGCACTTTGGGGGGAAATCTGTTACACATCAAAATTACTCATTTCAATGATGACCTATTATCGTCATTACAAGTGTCGAAATTGTTTCATTTTTGCCACAAGTGTCACATACATCATACAATCATCTTGCCTATGTCGTGTCTCGAATGACATCACAAGGAACACTTAAAGATACCCTAAGAGACTATTTAAAGAAGGACATGTCATTTGACGAAGAGTACAAAGCCTTTTGCCTTGAGAAAACCACTTAAAAATCACTTTTGAAAGGTAGAGCTCCCCTACCCACTGATAGGGAGTGCCAATGATCCTTTCCCTCCTTTAGGGGAGCGTTGGAATGATCTGTGCACCATTCTGAGGGAGCACTAGGTTGTTTGAGCAAATCTTGGGCTGTTGAGGAAAATCGGGGAAAGATCCCCCTCATCTCTGAAATCAGTTGGATTTGAATCTGAGGTCAAGGATGGATCTTAGGGAGGATCCACAACTAATGGAGAAATATACTCAACCTATACCAAGAATCTCTTAACTGGTTAGGCCTCTCCATACCTATATAAGGAGGTCTCCTCATGGTGAAAAGGAGAGACATTGAAGACATCAAACTTATGGTCTCATAAGGGAGAATTATCAGTGAAAGCATAAACATTTTGATTGTGGATTATTTGAGAAAGGGGTTGTACAAGGAGAGATGGAAGAGGTTTTTGCAGCTTCATCAAAGGTCTATAAGTATCTCTATTAAGTTCTCATTAATACATGTGCTTGGCATGTTTCCTTCAAGATTGTGTATACCTACATGAACTTGTCTTTAATGGATATATATTGTTTCAAACTAATTGTAGTAGAATAGGAAGTGTGTTTTGTCTTTGATTAGATTGCAAGACTTGTTGAAGATCTTTGGGATCAAAGATCAACTTGGACTAGTCGAGGAAAAACATCGTAAAAAGGTACATCTTCTTCCTCTTATTTATAGATCAGCTTAGTTAGGTTTAAAGGGATGTCAGTGACCAAAGTTAGCACCTTTCTGTCTTGATCTTAGAGGTCTAGGATCCAAGAGGGAATCCACCTATTCACAGGGATATTTTCCTGTAACAACATGTGTCACCTCTCTTTTCATGACACGTCAGCATAGTGACATCAGGCCACCATGTCATATCATCCTCCAGGAAGTGTTCTTGTTCGGAACCAAAATTAGTGCCATCTCCAAGCGTGGTTAGAATGATCGTAAAGTTGGCAGGAGAATAAAATTTGGTGGGGAAACCAAATTGGAAGTGCTTCCCGGGTCGGGGAATGTGGCTAGATCAATGACCATGCTTCATTGTAGGGACACAACTTGCTCGAGCATTAAAATCCTTGAGCAATCCCGCAATTGAAACCATGGTATAGCGAAAGAGCTACGTGGCTAAAGGTGGTGAATTGCAGGCTCAAAAGTGGTGTGGGTCCAAAACTCATTCAATAGCCCCACATTCATGTGCTTATAAAATGATAAATATGAGAGCAACATGTGGTTTCCCCTAGGCATTAAGCCTCGTTGCGATCCCCAGAAAAAAAAAAGGAGTTAATGAAAAAGGAGTGGTGGTTGAAACCTCAACTCACTCCATAAATAGAAGGCATGGAGGGTATAGCCATGGAGACAGAACTGTCAGCCCAAGGTACTAGGAGGGACAGTTTTGTCTTGCAGGCCTGATCTAGAATTGGATATAGGAGCTAGATGGGGCTCAGAAAGGCCTAAAAATCAAAGTGCTCAAAATATCTTCAAAACAGACGTGTGCATAGGTCGCAATGTTATGAACCCAAATCAAATTGAATGAGATCAAATGGATGTTGTATGCTCCAGATATCACGATCTGTTCGTTTTACCAAACATGGAAAAAGTCAATAGGCAAAAATTCAACGTTGACTTCAGCATGATGTCATGTTGACATCATCATGCTGATGTGGAAGTGTCTTGAGGTGACACGTGGAACCACTACAAGGGTGACACATGGCACATCCATAGGGATAACGTGGTAGGTCCATATGACATGTAGCAAGGGGCTGACATGGAAAGTATAGTTGGTTCTTGGTTGGGAAGACAAACATGCAGACAAGTAGATGAATCATGCACTAACATGTGGCAGTACTATTAGTGTATTGTACAGTGCCACATGGCCCAGTCATGGGCTACCAGATGGCACCCATTCATTGGCTAAAGTTTTGGAAAAATTTGGTTTGGATTCCATCAAATTTGAACCGTGCACCTCCATGGGCACAGAGACTTCGCGTAGGTCGGGCTACCAGCCCACCTACCTAGAGGTACTTAACAATTGGTGGCACTGATTGTATTTAAGTTTGCAATGTGGTAAAATGGGCAGAGGATAGGGATGGGGCTAAGCCGCAGCCCCTGGTGTGAACCAAAATAGAACCTTATAGTGTGACCTGTAGGTTATTTTTTGGCACATGGATAATATGGAGCTTAGCCATGGATCTTGGTCGCATTACCATGTGACCCAGACTCATACCGTGGATGGTTGATTGTTTGGCACAGAATTAGTGGTTAGCCTCAGTCGACTGGGCTAGCCCATTGACCAAGGGAATAACCACACGATTTGATCCAGGGGGCTACACAAAACTGTGAGCACGTGGAGGCTAGAAGCCATGGCCACATGCACCATAACCATAAGACCAAGGCCAATGGGTAGGGAGCCAACGCACAATCTCAACGCTTGGTCACATGGAGGCACTTGATATGACCAGGAGCATGAAGATAAAGGGGGTTGTGCCTTGTTTTGGGATTAAGTGGGTTTAATACTATGTCATATGATTTTTATGATTATTACCCTGATATTGGGGGATTTAATCCATTTTTTAGGGATCTTGGGCCCTTTTTGAGGCCAGATCTTGGGGAGAAGTTGGGATATGGTTACCAACTTCAGGCCTATATAAACCAGAGGCTCTTGAAGCCATGGGAGGAGGTTCAGAGTAGAGAAATTTTTCATATATGTTGATCCAAGTCCATTGTTATGAAGAGACTCTATCGAGGAGTGCACCTTTATAGGACATTTCTAGGAGCTTCATGTATACGTTTTTAGTTTCATCGGTTTTGATGGGTTATTGAGATCTGGTAGAACACAACCAACTCATTGTTTTAATCCATTGGCACATTCATGATGTACTTGAAAATCTTTGAAAATAAATAATAAATCCCACTGAGACAAAGGCCCAGAGACGTAGGCGAGATTGTCGAACTTCGTTATCACTTTGGTGTTTTATGGTTTGTTGTTCTTCATGCTAATGTTCATATATGTATAATTATTTATGGTTGTTATGTTCCTCTTTCATTCTTCCTCTTTAATTAGTTTCTTAAATGGTGTTATAACACATGCATAATAACTCAACCGTTGTCGTTTAAAAGATCTTTTTGGATCAAGTAGTATCAGAGCTAGTTGACGTTTGGATTTTGAGTTTGCATGTTTACAAGGGAAAATCTCATCTCAGTTGAGAAAATGGCTTCTAACTAATGATTTTCTCAAGAGGATAAGGATATGAAAAAATTTCTCTTTTCCATGTCAGAGATGGTGAAAGTGTTGTATGAATATTACTTGGAACGAAACTAATCGATTCAAGAGAAAGCTTCAAAGAAAAAAAAAAGCAAAGAAGAATTGAAGGAATTTTCGTTTACATGTGTTTCAGAAAACATCTCTGAGGTATGCAGTGGAGGTCATTCATCAATTTCGCATTGTTCCCATAAATATGGTTCTTTTGGTGCATTTGAAAAACAGACCAGAGGTATAGGTTTGAAATTGCTAACCAAGATGGTTTATGAAGGAAAGGGACTTGGAAATAAGGGCCAAGGAATTGTTAATCCCATAGAGGCTGTGGAAAGAACTTTTTATTTAGGATTGGGATATGGTGAAGAGGAGATTGGATCATTCTCCAAGATGGGCTCTAAAAAAATAGAAGAAAGTAATGTTTTGAATGGCCATCTTAAGTCAATGTGGGGACACTTCATGAAAGGTGATGGTGTATCACTCCATGATTGTGATAGTGAATGAAACTTATTTCCAAATCAAAGTGAATATTAGCAAGGAAGGTATAATGGTCATTATTTTTACAAATCTCTTTTTTATTATAAAAAACATAATCATGTAATATGAAACTTGTGGAATATGTATCCTTGTACTTTTTGTCATTTGCCCAAGCATTGTGTTGCCAAGTATTGGAAGAGAAAATATTTGTACAGGAAGTTTGCGTTGACCAAGAAGGAGACAGGACATAAAGAATCAACTCCATAATGGAAGAAAGATAATGGAAAACAAGTTTGGATGCCAAAAACTCATTGCACTTACTGCAACAGGGGTGTACATCAAAAGGCTAATTGTTGGAAGCTTAATCTAGAGATTCATCCAAAGAATCAAGAGGAACACCATGAAGGAAAGAAACCATCCACTTGTTTTTTCCAGAAGTGGATGTCACATCTTCATTGTATTTTGCTTCCATTAATGTAATCACACATGTTGAAATGATGTCATGTTATAACATCATTTTGAACAACATAGTATTTGTTTTGTTATCCTTATTAGTATGCAATAATTAAGGTCCATTTCTAACCTTTTGAACGACCAAAAGGTCTTTAGTGGGGAGGTGTGATCCAAAATTGGATCTAGGAGCCAGATGGAGCTCACAAAGGCCTAAAACTCAAATTTCTCATAATCTATTCAAAACAAACATGTGCATAGACCTCGATGTTACAAACCCAATGCAAATTGAATGGGTTCAAACAGACGTCATATGCTCTAGATATCATGATCTATTCATTTTTCCAAACATGGAAAAAGTCAACAGGAAAAAGTCAACGCTAACATCAGCATGACATCATGATGATGTCATCATGATGACATGGCATCTTTTGGAGGTGACATGTGGTGACACATGGCACATCCATATGGTTGATGTGGCAGGTCCATACGACACTGGAAATGAGATGGCGTGGAAGGTACATTTGGTTGCTGACTGGGTAGACATATAGGCAGACAAGTGGATGAATCGTGCACTTACATGTGGTAGTATTGTTGGCATGTGGTATGGTTCCATGTGATATAGTTATGATATTCCACGTGGCACCCATTCATTGGAAAAAATTTTGAAAAAATTTGGTTTGGATTCCACCGGATTCGAACCGTGGACCTCCATGGGCGCAAAGACGTTGCGTAGGCCAAGATACCATCCCGCCTACCTAGAGGTACTTAACAATTGGTGACAATGATTGTATTTAAGTTTTAAATTTGGTAAAATGGGAGGAGTATAGGGATGGGGCTAGGCTCTAGCCCTTGGCACTAACCACCATAGAACCTTACCATGTGACCTGTGGGTTTTTGTTTGATGTGCATATAATATAGAGCTTAGCCTTGTATCTCAATCGCATTACCATGCGACCTGGAATCATACCATGGATTGTTGTATGTTTTCCTCCAGTTTATGTTCCATTGGAGGATATGAAACATACTTGTGTTGAGGGATGTATGAGCAGAGGTGCTCCATGGTATGTCCCTAGTAAGGATGGGTCTTTGAAAATTCTGGGACCCATTTCGATGAGTGGTTAAGCCTCGGGATTAGTGTGAACAAAGGGTAGGATATTATCAATGTTGGAGGAAGGGTTAGGCTCATAATGTGACACTTGGTTGATAGTGACTATATTCCCGTTGTGGGGGAACATCATTGTGTGAAACACAGAAGATGCCACAGCCTTCATCGCATAGATATAGCTACACACAAACAAAATGTTGTAATCAAGCGAAGCATCGATAACTTCAATGTCAATGAGGATACTATTTCCCCCAAGTTCAACGGGGACATTTTGAAAGATCCCTTCCAGAGAGGATGGTCATTCGTCATAATATCTCAGAGTAATGGTGGATGGTATGAGCTCAGGGGAGCCAATTTTCTGCCATACCATTTTGGACATGATGCACATGGATGCACCTTCATCAATGATGTAGCAGGTGAATTGTGGTGTTCCATATTTTAATTGGTATTTGGAAAGTGACCAAAGAGGGGAGACTGGGTTCTCCACTATCAATATCAAAGGTGATGAGGTGAGTGTGAGAAAGGTCGACTTCCCCCAGGGAATAAAGTAACGACTTCCATTGAGTAGGACAGGTTTTAAGGACTTCTAAAACTGACATGGCAGTAGGGTATTGGGCCAAGTCATCGACCTGACTATAATTGTGTGTTTTCGCTAGCCTGAGGGTTGTTGACATTCCATCGTAATGGGATGCGAGGAATATGAAGGGGTGGTTCAGTATTAGGGCGAGAAATCATCAAAGGTGATCTAGTTGTGACTACGACTACTTCTAAGGTAGTGGGAGCAGAGACAGGGGGTGTGATTTATTGACGACAACACGTTTGTAGAAGGACTTCTTCCTCACTAGTGAGGAGGATAGTGTGATATGTAGGAGTGTCTGGGTTTGTATACTATCCCATCTATGGTGCAGCCGAATGCATCTCCTGTTGGGTGTTCAACACCCCTTGGTGTGGAATGGGGTTTTATAGTATGACAGGGAGTGGTTGTTGTACATATTGTTGTGGGGCCTATTGGGGGCCAAACGGTGCTAGGGGACATGGTCCATTTCTGGATTCTTTCATCCATTTAAAGTCAACAATTTGAGGGAAATGGTGACTATAATGGCCATAATCATCGTAAAGGGCACAAGCGAGGTTTGTCTAAATATTTTTGTTGTCCTTCCCTTAGTGTTTTTTGTTATTTCCCCCTTGGGAGTTCTGGTTCCCCTGATTCTGGTTTCCCCCGGTAGGCTGTTTCTGTTGGGGGTGGTTTTGGTTCCCTCCTGGTCCTCGATTATTATTGTTTCAGTTTTTTCCTTTCTTTTTGGCATTGTTCGACTGATCGTTCGGATTTTCCATATTCAGCTGTTAAAAAATTTGATATTTATGAACGGGAGAGGGCTGAATAAATTTAAACCTATCATGTGGGTGTCCTTGTGGTGGAGCCATGGGCTATGGAGGGCCAGGAAATGGAAAGTGTGGATTATTTGGTGGCAATGATCTATAGCGTACATTGGAAGGCATTGTGTTTTCACTAGTGCTCAGGGTATAAGCTAAGGTAGAGCGGGTACCAGAACTTGGTTGGGCTATGGGGCGTACTGTAGGTGTCAATAGTGGTCCATTGATGGGTGGAGGAAGGGAAACAAGGTATGGTTATTGATAAGGGGGAGGAGGATAATAAGGAGGTCCACCATATGTCAACGGATATTAAGGTTTTCCATACATAGGTGGTTGTTGGAGGTGTGAATTGTGGTTTGTATTGGTACCAATCAATCCATCTGCTGAGTGACACATCCCAGGTTTGTCCTAGTTGAATGGCATGGGTCTCAGAGTGTTGAGTAGTACCATATATAAGTATCCTAACTGTGAATAAATGAGTTTGAACTATTGGGCCTTGCTGATGGATTCTTCTTCCGATTGGGGGGAAGGTGGAGGCCACATCCTTGGGAAGGAGGGAAACAAATGATTCGATAAAACAATTGAGGCATTGTTGCTTGGTGGCTTCTAATTTTCATAGACTACGTCGTCAACGCCATTCATGAA
>ML889907.1:13199-23667 GCA_009831015.1 Picea engelmannii
TGTTTCTGTTGGGGGTGGTTTTGGTTCCCTCCTGGTCCTCGATTATTATTGTTTCAGTTTTTTCCTTTCTTTTTGGCATTGTTCGACTGATCGTTCGGATTTTCCATATTCAGCTGTTAAAAAATTTGATATTTATGAACGGGAGAGGGCTGAATAAATTTAAACCTATCATGTGGGTGTCCTTGTGGTGGAGCCATGGGCTATGGAGGGCCAGGAAATGGAAAGTGTGGATTATTTGGTGGCAATGATCTATAGCGTACATTGGAAGGCATTGTGTTTTCACTAGTGCTCAGGGTATAAGCTAAGGTAGAGCGGGTACCAGAACTTGGTTGGGCTATGGGGCGTACTGTAGGTGTCAATAGTGGTCCATTGATGGGTGGAGGAAGGGAAACAAGGTATGGTTATTGATAAGGGGGAGGAGGATAATAAGGAGGTCCACCATATGTCAACGGATATTAAGGTTTTCCATACATAGGTGGTTGTTGGAGGTGTGAATTGTGGTTTGTATTGGTACCAATCAATCCATCTGCTGAGTGACACATCCCAGGTTTGTCCTAGTTGAATGGCATGGGTCTCAGAGTGTTGAGTAGTACCATATATAAGTATCCTAACTGTGAATAAATGAGTTTGAACTATTGGGCCTTGCTGATGGATTCTTCTTCCGATTGGGGGGAAGGTGGAGGCCACATCCTTGGGAAGGAGGGAAACAAATGATTCGATAAAACAATTGAGGCATTGTTGCTTGGTGGCTTCTAATTTTCATAGACTACGTCGTCAACGCCATTCATGAATGTGGTCAGCGATGTGTGTAGCGGAGGTTTGTTAAAACTCGGAGAGTAGTTCGAGATCATTGTCATGATGGATTAGTAGTTGAAAGAAGGTGAAAAATGATTTGGCCAAAGATTCAAAGGTCACATGGGACCCATATTTTTCTTCTACATACCACTTGGCTGATGGTTTAGTGAGCGTGTGTTGGAATAACCTCAATCGGATAGAGTCGTCCATGATGTTGTTTGAAGAGCACCATAAGTGGAAGGTCATGATATGGTTGGTCGGGTCATCTTCCGCTTTTCATTCACACTTTGGAATGTTTGAAGGTATTTTGGTAGGAATTGTAGGCCATGTGGTTTCATGCAATATAGGATCATTGGTGATCTTAGTTAGATCTGGTATGTTGAGGGAAGCCAAGTATGGAATCTGGGGTGGTTGTGGAGGGTTAATTCTTGTCATGGTGGGAATGGTTTGTGTACTTGACCCTTGAGGAGGGTTAGTTCCAGCCATGGTGTGAGTGTTGTGTGTCTCTGACCCTTGAGGCGGGTTAGTTATGTTTGTACTTCCTCCCGGGGAAGAGGTGTGATCCTCGCTTCCTTGTAAAGGAAAGTGGGTGGATGGTTGACCTTGGGAAGTGGACCCAAGCAAAGAGGATCCTAAGACGGTAGAACTCACAGAAGTGTGAGAAGGTGGAGATGATGAGTTGGAAAGACTAGGAACTCCCGCTAGAATGGGAGGGATATTTAGCAAGCATCTGGAATGACAAGGATTCTGTGGGTCCCCTATGATGTCCTACTAGCAAAGTGAAAATGGTGATGAAAGAAGTAAATGAACAAGAGTCTTTGTTATGATTTTTTGGACCTTCATAATATATCTCACAATCACATGTAATCACAAGAGCATCATACATAAATAAATTGATAAAGAAGCATACATGTGTATAGGTATATTTTGTCAGTGTGCGAGGACAAAGAAAACAAATGCTCGTGTCCTAAAAGACATAAATTCCTTCATCTCAAATAACATTGGACCTTCCAATTGCACTTGACAGTGGGGTCTGAAGCCACTAGAAGAGGAACTAGTGAAGGATGAAGTAATTAGTTATAATGAGGGGTAGAGGGGGCATATCTTGAAAGAGCTAGCGATATTTCCCAATAGCCACACAAAATCTGATCAAGGTGCAATTGCAGCTCACAATTGCCACCTGGGTAGATATCCTAAAATTTGGTCATTAGGTACCTCGGTCAAAGTGTGACATTTATATTTTCGGCCTAAGAAATGGGTCATGGGTTGGATCTCGTCCAAGAGGTGGGTGCCTCAAGGGGGGACACACAGAACAATCGGACCTTGGCCTTCGACCCTTCACGGGTATCTCCCTGCCTTATGGTGTTAGGAACACTTGACTTGGAGGATTTCAAAGTTCCCTATTTGACAACTTCTATTGTTTTGAAGATGTGAGAACCAGATAATGGGGAGTTATTTGGATGCCTATCCCTAAGATCCTACCAAGACTAAAAAATTTCTTTTGGCACCTCCTGTGGAGGAAAACTTAGTGATTTTTTAGAAAAAAAATTAGATGTGGTTGTTGAAGAGATTGGGGGTGTTAACCAATCTCGTTGAAATTAAGTGGGAGTGGATAGTCTTGTCAAAAAAAGGGTGGGGTGTTTCAAAATCCCTTTGAAGGAAACTTACTTAAACCTCCACGTTTCGAGATGAAAACTATGTGAGTGAGTAGTGACTTTGTGTGTGAACAAGTGAAAGTGTGCCAAATTTTTAATAAGTTAGGTGTCCCCTTGCTGGATGTGGACATCATGTGGTCCTTACAATTATTGATTACCTAATTAACTAAATTCCATTGGTACAACCTTGCGGGATTTTAAAGTCCCTAGAGAACTAGCATGTGGACATATGGTTCCTTACCAATGATTTAACTCCCTAGTGTGATTTAATCTAATAAAGATTCAAAAACTATCCTAGATTGTGGACATGTGGGCATGTATGGTCCCATTACAAAACCTTTAAACTTTCCTAGTGATTTGATCTAAGAAAGTAAATTCAAAACTATCCTATATTTGTATCATGTGGGCATGTATGGGCCCGTTACAATTTTAAGATGTGTTTTGAAAAGGAACTAAGAGGAGTCCCAAGGGGGCTGTTGTCCTCTCTTAAAAAAAATTGTTTAAAGGGAGATAAAAATTTTCCTCAATCGTTTTTATGATTCTCAAGATCTCTTTATGGCACGAGAGAAGAGCATACTCAAAGATTGATGTTCAATTTTGGGTCCTAGTGCAAGTAGTTATATTTGTGATATAAAATGATTCCAACTTATCTTTAATCAAATCAAGCCATCCATGTGGAAAAATGAAAGCAAAAAGAGGATAAACATGGTTTTTAACCTCCTAAGTGCCTATGTTTTGACTAACCCTTCATGCGGAGAGGGAATATAAGTGTGGTGCATATTACAATCTGCATAGAATCAAACGTAAGAAGGCTATGGGCCTCCAACAAATCACAAAAACCCTTGTATGATTTTACAGACAGATGTGCAAGTCGTAGAGTATACAGAGGCGCATTGGGCGCCAATATGCAAATTAAAAAATGATTTTTTGGCACAGTGCGCAGAATGTGCTGAGAAACATAGTGGGTTTGGTGCACGTACTTGGAAGATGCACCTGTGGGTTAAAAAACTTGCGCACTTTCTGTTACATGGCCATGAAAGAAATTTTGGATGAAATTCTCTCAACTCAGTTCTGAATTTAGCTTTTTCCAGGCAGGCATGGGCCAATTATGGTTCCTGCAAGTTAAATAAACCAAAATGAAGTTCTCAAACAACCCAAATGGGGGGAAAATTGATACCAACCTCTAGTGGAGATGCCAATCTATTGCATCTTTCTGGTCACCTAAATGAGAAAAATAAGTACGCTTACAAGTCCAGTTGGGTTAGCTGGACAAGACAACAATGAATGCAAGAATTAGAAACATCAAGTATAAGAAATAAACAAATAACCAAACTAATAACAATAAAATAAAATAAACTAGAGTGCATAAGAGAAATGAAACAAAAATTAAACAACATGCATGCTACCAATGGATAAGTTGTATTAGTGGGAAAACACTAAAGAGAAAGGGAGACTTATGGGTCCCCTCTTTCTTCAAGGGAGGGCTCTTGAACCCCCAAGATTGAGCTCTTCTTACAAGTAACAAACTAGAATGAAATGGTGAACAAATCCAAAGCCCATTCACTCAAGAGGTGATGTGAATGGATAAACGAAATGGTGTTTGTATGCTCTTGGTGAGAAAGGAAGATTCTCCAAGAGAACATAGGAAGAATAATAATACAAATGAATTCCTTGAAAATATAGTGCAACCATGGCCTCTTTTCATAGCAAAGCTTTGAGGCATTATTCAACGAGTCTTTAGTGTGAACAAGGTGCTCCTTAGGACACCCTTAGGTCTTTGACCAACCCTCCACTCGGATTCAACTCGGATTTGGGTGTCAAATCGACTTGGGAGATGAACCAGAAGTGGGTGGAAGGCCAACCAAACTCATAAATAGGTCGTTCTAAGGTGTGCGTAGATTTTTTCATCCACGGTCACATATCGGGTGTATATTTGCTTTTTTGTCATTATTCGACTGCCACACGTGCACGCGCTACCTTTGTATCCTTAGTGCATGTTGATTTTTTAACCAATTATATAGTTTTTTTCCCTTTGGAAATGAATTTTCTGAGCCATGGATGAACTAATGGGTGTCTGAAGATGTTGGATTCCTGTAACCATTTGTAGATGAAATTCCAATGATAACAGATGCCCCCTGATGTGTGAGGTTAGGAGCATATGTATAGCCAAAATACATCAATGTTTCTTCTACAGAGTATCATTGTAAGAAAGAGTGGTGAGGGAAATTTCAAGAGTGACCCATTAGAGGGAGAGGGGAACCGGTAGGACCCAAACCTTTTGCAAGGTGTGAAAAAACAAAATTGTGTACAAACGAGGTAGGCATGTCCCATGTCCATGTCATGTAACTCAAAAATTTGTAAGACAGTAGTTGAAGATGTGTGTTGGTGTAGACGAATGCAACATCTCGGGGGTGTGGTGATAAATAGAAGAGGAAAATTCTAATGGTGAACAAACTTTGAAAAGAGGTGAGGACACCTATAATAAGTGTTGATGATATGAAAGCATGGATAGCCCATCTAATTTCAGAGGTCTTCAAAAAATATAAAAACAACTGCAATAGTCACAAAGTAAGACCCATTGCAACATGATGAAGTGTTGAAGTCGAATGTCATGGGGGTCAACGATAGTAGAGAGCAATGATGGGTCTCTATGTGTCATCTGAGATGCCTCGTTATAAATGTAATGAGGGCCAAGATACTATTTCCCTTCTGGAAACTGTGTTGATGTCAACAAAAAGGGAGACACAATGCCAAGAAGCAAAGGGCTTCATGAAATCTAGAGGATAAAAATAAGAACTGATGAGGAACATGGACATAGTCAAGATATGGGGAGACTCAAGACTTCCCTTGGTTGGGGATATTTGTGAATAATAAGTGGTAGCAATCGTGGAACTGAATCTAGCATTAGGGGGACGAATAGACTAGGGTTGAATTGTGCCAGAGGCATGACAAAGTGGAAAAACTCAGAGATCAAGGGTAAATGGGTTGTGAGATACTCAGGGTTTTTGGAGGATGTCAATGACAGTAGAAGGTAATGAATGCCCCAACCAAGGGTGACATGGGTTTCTTTTGTCGGAAAATGAAGGTGGAAAAAAGGTGATGACAAAAAACTATGTAATGGCTGGAAACAAAGGCTTTGTACAATTACCAGATGAATAAATAATAATTGGGGATGAGCGTACAGATACATAAATGAGTTCCCCAGACCAATATGCCTTAGCCTGTGAGGGTTCAAGTTGCATGGAAAACAAGTGGAGGGTGGGGGGCCCATGGGTGGGTTTATGTATTAGGTAAAATGAATGGAGTATAATCTGCATATGGGAAAACTAATGGTGGATGAGATGGAGGGATAATGATACTGCAGAGGTGCAGTCAAACTATGAATCGTGACGAGATTACTCGAGACTCCATTATGGGGAAGTTAGAAAAATGAGGAGAAAGAGAATGCAGCTAATTCTCGAGAATGCAAAAACTAACTATGAGGACTCCCAACCCTAGGGGGTGAAAGCAACATGAGTGTCAAAGTGTCAAGGGGGACTATGAATGGGACAACTCATGTGAGGAAGAGTGCTACCAGGTGACAATACTGGAATGCAGTGGAGGTGTGAGTACTGTAGAGTTGGATGGGGGGACCTTAGAGGAAAATATTGGAGGGTGTGACTAGGAGATGTAATTGATATTCATAGGGAATGATTACATGCCAGTAGCAATCTTATACCTAAAAAGGTCATGCTGATTTGTGGTGACCAAGTACCTACACACATGAAAATCAAATACTCGACGTGAACAATATCTGAAGATAAATAAAATATAACAGTTATTTGATAATTTTGAACATAAGCATGCATACCTGAGCATGATGTGAGAAAAATGCTTCCCAGGGGCCGAGGATGGATTGTGGCCTGGGGAATGGGATTGTGTAGGTGGGGGGATCCTGGTCTCATGGATGAAGACAGATCATAAAATGGATGCTTGGAGCTCCCAGAATTGAGTATGGAAGTTTGGAAAAAGGGACTATATATAGTTGGAGGGCCTACATTTCCACCTCATTTGTACCTGTTGTTGTAGTGGATTGACGAGAGGTTTGAGAATAGATTTGTAAATTATGGGAGATCAAGTCAGCTGATTCAGGATCAAAAAGTTTCTGGTTAGTGGTCATATCCTCCTACATAGTAGTAAGGGTTCTTTTTTGGGTAGGGATTGTACGGATGGCCGTACAAGGGGGTTTGTTAGGGTAGGCCCCCTAGTGCATGGGCTATTGACTGTTTCTCATGCATGAGTGCACAAATTTAATGTGGAGAGCCATGTATAAGGGTTCTCAAATGGGGAAAATAGACATGCATGGAATGCGCACCTGTGAAACGCACAATGGTGCATCCATGCACAGTTGTGTTCCTGATACTTGTGCATGTATGCGCAACTATGGAGCGAACAGGCATGCTAGGATGTGCATCTGTGTGTGACATGGGTGCATGGGTGCACCCATTTATTGCCTATAGTATCACATGAGTGTGCAACTATGGGGTGAATAGGTGCTCATATGTGTGCACTTGTGGAGAAAAAAATCGTGCCTTTGAGGCAAAGCTAAAGGGTGTACATATTAATATTTTTTGGAGATTATGTGTTTTTATGAGTTGTGATGACTGATCAAATCTTGTATGTGTGGATGCAGGCGACCAGTCGATGATGTTGATCCATTGGAGGGAGAGGGACTAAGCATGCCTGAGAGAGGTGGTGAGATATGAGGAACTAAAAGTATGTGGTTTTTTGGCAGCTTGTGGGTTGCTGTAATTTTTTGAATGCTCACTAATGAGGGCACAAAAGTACCTACTACAGTGACTGATTTCGATGTGGAGTCTGGATCTGTAGTGTTTCATCATTCATGGTGAGCACCTAGAATACTTTGTTATATAGGATGTATACTTTTTGACTGGGATCCCTTTTGGGGGGACCTTGCTACCTTCCGAGCCTGTGGTACTTGGGGATGGGAAGTTGGTTGTCCTAGCCCAGACCTATTGTTCAGGACAGGACTAGATGTATGGATCTGTAGTGAGGATTGGGGAAATGGATTCCCTGGTGCATCGGTGTGTTGCATCGATGATTGTGAGAGTGTATGGATCTCTCGTGACTTAGCGGATCAGCGGGGGCCAGTTGAGGATTATGCAAAGGGCACTGGGGGGTGATAATTTTTCCTTGGGCTTGATGTTGCATGGCAAGATGGTGGGGTAGCTCGACAGATGTCGAGCTACTAACTCGGGGGAGTTTTCCTTTGGGTCCATCTTGGTAGCATAGTTTTTGGAGAGGGTTCCTATGTTGCACCCGAGAGTTTTATTAGACACCCTGGGTATGTGAGAGTTGCGACTGAGGCAATGGGCAACAATTTTGGTTCGCCATGGTGGGGGTGAGGGTGGTCATTATTTTATGGCTGAGGCTGCATGGGTGTGGCATTAGATGCCACAAATAATACTACAGTTCCCATATATTGGGGTGGATTTTTGGAATGACCTAGAGATGGTGGTACCCCCGGGAGAGGTGTTCGACCGCAGAGGTATGTGGATTTATATGATGTTTTGATTTTTAGATAGTATAGCATGTTCTTTCTATATAGATGGATTTTGATGCTATCATTTGTTTGTTGTGTGTGCATATATGGGACCTCACAGACGAGAGGTTGAGCTCATTAGAGCGCCAGTGTGTCAGGGGCCAGTGAGACCACTGTGGGGAGAGAAGGCGGTGAGATGAGGGTCATGTGAGGTTGGTTGATGATGAGAGAGAAGGTCGGAGACGTCATTTTGATGACCCTGGTGCATGAACTTCTCATTCTCCTTTGGAGGGGGCCAAGGGAGAGTTCAAGGATATTCATCGTCGCTTGGAGGAGGTGCTATAGGGAGTGCCTGAGGGCATGTGGTTGCGTATTCAGGATGAGGGAGTCCTGGAGCAGTGTGTGGGACTTCTGGTAGAGTGATGGACCTTGATACACAGAGAAGTTGTAGCGGGTGAAGCTATGATTGGGTGACTTCCTCCAGGACTCGAGGGACCCCTAGCTGGTGGGGCACCTCCTCCCAAGAGAGGAATAGGTGGTGGAGCTTTAGAGGCACCATGAGTGCCCCTGTATAGTTATTTTTGTATAGGCTTGCGAGCCCATTTTGTATATGGTGTTGGGACATCGATTTTGTATTTATAGGGGTGAGGTGGTTCAACTACTTATGGATGTTGTACATGTACTATTTTTTTGTAAACATTTGATGGCACAATTGATCGATATATATATATATATATATATATATATATATATATATGGATATACATTTTGGGATCTTTGTGTTCACATGTGTTGATGTTTTTTGGTTATGATGTCTAATTTATATGTTGTGACAGAATTTTGATGAGTTATGCATGTGTAATTGTAACTTGATTTGATAAATGCCAATATAACACTAGGTTAGCCATATTATCTATTATTTGATTAAATTGCCTTGGAATATGTGTGGATGTGATTGAATCAAAATGTCAAGATAAAAGCTAACTTACAGGTATTTGCATAAGAGGCATGGATCGCGTACACGATACACATTGTTGAGCTAGAGGACGATGAGTTTGGAATCTTCTAAGATGCTAAGGTGATGAATATGGTGACTACTGGCCTCAAAAAGGAGGCCAATGACGGTTGTGTATTCTGCTTGGTTGTTTGTAGTTGAGCCTGAGCATATGCTGCTGGAGTGGAGCAGTTCATGCGAGGGGGTATAGAGGGCCCAAGCAGCTGAAGCGAGATTCTGTGTCCAATGGCTAGCTCCATCAGCGTAACCAATGTGGAAGGTCAATGGAGGAGGCATCTGTCAATAACAGAAATGATATATTAGACACAAGATATGGAGAAAAAAGAAGACTAAAAACTCTAAAAAGAAAAATCCTAGTGTAGCATGGCTATGCTCAGGCATAAAATTTCTTCAAGTACAACCTGTTGATGGGTTCCTTAAGGGGGTGGCCTTCGGGAGAGGCCAACATGTATGCGCATTTAGTGAGGCAATGTTGGATGATGTAAGTTCCATGCCATAATCACTCGAACTTTCCATGGATGAAGGTATCGTGAGTGATATCGTAAGAAAGGATGAGGTCGCCTTTCTTGAATGATCGAAGGTTGACATGGTGATCAAAGGTGGCCTTTGACCATTTTTTGGACGCCTCATTGTTCTGTAATGAAGAACGATAGTCTTCATCGAGTGACTCTAAGTTCAACAAACGTTGCTCCATTGGAGTAGTGTCGGGTAATAGCTCAATAGGGGTGTGTAAAGTGGGGATTTCGCATTCGATGGGGAGAGTGGCCTCGACCCCATGGACAAGATGAAATGGTGTGAAACTAGTGGTAGTTTTAACTACCGTGCGATAAGCCCATAGTGCAGAAAATAACTTATGGTGCCAATTGGTCTTATGTTTGTTACTCGTGCACTGCAACATGGTTTTGAGGACCTTGTTGACCACCTCTACCTGTTTTTTGAACTAAGGGTAGTATGGGGAGGAGAAATCATGGGAGAATCCTAATCTAGAGGAGATTTCGATGAAAATCTCATTCTCGAAGTGTTTCCCATGATCGGAGACTAGATGTAGGGGGAATCTAAAGTGGGAGATGATGTGGTTGAAGAAAAAATGCACTGCAGTGTCAGCGGTGTTGTTGAAGGTGGGCATGGCTTCAGTCCATTTGGTGAAATAATCGACTGCCATGACGATGTATTTGTGTCCATTGCTAGATGGAGGGTTGCAAGTCATTAAGTCTATGGCCCATTTTCAAAAGGGGTTGACATAAATGATTGGGTGGAGAAGAGAAGGTGGTGCTCTCGCTTTGTTGGCAGATATATGACATTTGTCACATCGCTTCATAGTGTGGATTCATTCATTGTTATCACTGAAATTTCATCTGCAAATGGTTATAGGAATCCATCATCTTCAAACAGCTATTAGTTCACCCATGGACCAAAAACGACCCAAAATGCATTTCCAAAAGGCCCAAAACTATACAATCA
>WSFP011511014.1:0-19849 GCA_009831015.1 Picea engelmannii
CAGCTGGCTTCAAAGAAGTAACATTCTTGTGCTAACTGCTGCAGCCTGTCTTCCATCTGTCCATCTATGATGTCGATGGCGCATAATCGCGCGCTGGGTTTAATCATGCACTTATCTACTTGGACTATGTCCACCATAGTCATCTAAGAGATATAAGATGAATCTTTTTCTTCCTTTTCCTTCAGATCAAGCGAGTTCTTTTCCACATTCATTTGCATCAACTTCTCGGCATTGCCTCCGCTGTCAATGTCTATCAGCTCACCGTCTATAGAATTAAAGGCCTCCTCTAAGGAATTGGTTATCTTTTGGGCTTGTTGCTTGCCTTCGGCGATGTTATGCTCCCATTCCTTTAATAGAATGTTTCCTCTGGTTTGCTCTGAAATGGTGAACCTGGGAGTACCTGCTGAAACCCTGTTGTTCGTGGCTATCACAGCCTCCTGGAAGGCGACCCGAGCTACTCCGACATCCCTTTCTCTGGCAGATAAGTTCTCAAAAACCTGATTTACTAGCAAACAGTTGTCCCGGATCGACTCTATCTTGGCGAGCAAATTTCGCTATGCCGCAGAGACTCTGCTCCGAATCTCGATCGCCTGGGATTTGTACATCCTGATGTCTATCATTCTGTTCTCGACGATGTCCACCCTAGCCTGCAGCTGTTCGATCAAATCCCTCTATTGGCTCGCTTGCATCCAACCATCCCGTACCACCAGTTGTGCTTGCTCGAGCTTAGTTTTGAGCATCTCTATCTCATTTTTATTGGCCAATCTGGCCTGCTCTATTCCCACGCTCGCCTAGTCTTTAGCAATCTCTATTGTTGTGGCCAGTATGGCTTCAAGAGTCCTAATTAGGCGATTTTTTCTTTTAAGTTGGTTCTTTAAGAGCCCGACTGAGAATTGATTCGCTGAGGCATATGCTCCTAGTGTCCCTGCTATCTCAGTGGCGAATTGCTCATTTTTCTTGTCTTTTCCATTAGTTATAACCTTATACTTCTTGGCAGCTGACTCTCCTTCCTGGTAGAATTCCCTTTTTACTACTGCCTTTCTCTTCTTATCGAAGAAAAACTCATTAGGAGGGAGTTCTTCCACCTTTATGGGCCTCAATTCTTCGTTGAATATCCATCCCGCATCGATATTTCCCTGCGTTGACTGCAAGGGGGTAACTGATGTGATGGGTTCCCCGATCTGCTTCGCAGATTTTCCCGAAGTAGCGATCAGACTCTGTTTCTTTGGCGGGTTGGGAGTCTTTATTTCCTCTTCTGGACTCTACTCCTTTGGCGGGTCTGGAGTCTTTTTCTCTTCTTCCAGATTCTTCATTTTCTCCCCCCCGTCTTGGTGTTTTCTTTGGTCGGGGGTCGCATCCTTAGAACCTTCGACATCCTTCTGTTTCGCCTCCGATGTACTCAGGCCCTCACCTCACAACACTGTGGGAAGACAACTACGTCGATGTTCCTGGAACTTCAGAACATCAGCTCTTTCCTTGGGTGCCAAGGATTGTATCTGGGCTAGAATCTCCTCATAGGACCTTGCTTCTCGAAAAATGTCATCCGAGGGTGAATTCTCATGCTCAAATCTCTTGAGCCCGCAATTTGCCAAATGGTTTCTCACGACCCTCTACGGATCGTGCTTCTTGTATTTGATGGAGACCAAGTTTAGGTCTTCCAGGGCTGCGGCCTCGGCTTTAGCATGCCCGAAATATAATAAATAATAAGAATTCAATCGAATAGGAAACGACAACCATACCTTCTTTGAGTACCCTTTAAGTTATTTGCTTACACCGCCAATTACCGTTTGTCGGGCAACCTCGCGATAAGCCAGCTTGTCGGGAATGAACAATGGCAGCGCATGCGGGGGAACAAAAGCCCCAAAAACTCTGAGGTATGAAAATTCTACTTCTACATACCAGTCTTCTATGCTGATCAGATTTTCCACTATGTTGTCCGAGATCCGGGGTGGCGGGTGACCAAAAATGGTGACATGCAGGGGCACCATTACCTAGTTAAAAATTTCATAAGCAAAATTTTCTGCTTTGTTTTCCCATAATTTTGCATGATATACATGTATGGGTTCGTCTTCGGCCGGAGTCCAACTCCATCTCATTAATGGAAATGGTGTCATAGAACAAATTGCGTCCATAATGTATGCGGACATGAAGAATGACAACGCCTTCCCATTCTCCTTTTTCTCCCGATACTCTGTGACCCGATTGGTCAAGCTATTTGAAATCATCTTTTCCCAGTTAAAGGAACTGCCTTCGGTGACCCGAAACATTAGAGGCACCCATGCAAGGAAAAAATGCGATGTGTCCTCCTTCCCATATAATCGACATGTCATCATGGCCACATATTTGTACTGTGGTTCTAACGAAGCGATTGAATATATGCCATGGGTATCAGCTCTGAACTTCGCGGTGTTTGAAACCCAATCATTTATCAAACTAGACATGGTTTTATCATACTGTTCGCATTCTTTCTCCTTGAATTCTTCCAAGAAATCAACACCATAGGTGTGGTCGGACGTCATGGGTAGCTTATACATGGTTTGCAGATGCTCCGGCCTGAAAGTCCCGATGGTGACTCTCTGCTCGTTCATGATAGTTCTAGTAGGTATGTCCACATGGTCTAATGCCCATCGGACCATATCATAATATGGAAGCAACCGCGGCCTGGCTGCTACTCTGTGCATTCCGGATTGGACGACTATTTTGTACTTGGTGGTTATATCATATTTTTCGTTGTCGTCTGAGTTGTCGGAATAATCCACTAATTCTGCTTGCAGAATATCTGAAACATATGACCAATTCAGGACTGAGTTGATACTTCGGGGCGAAGTATCAGAGACATTATCTGAGCCTTGTCCCGAAACCTCAACATTTGCCTTAGCTTCTTTTCGCGGAGCCATGGATGAAGCTTGTGTTTTAGCTCTTCTGCGATAGAACTGCGTATACATATAGAAGTCAGTTTACTCAGAGGTGATGAGCTCTGGGAGTTCTGAAAATGTATTTGTTATAATGAAACACAACTCTTATATATATTTGAAAATTCGGTACCTTTCATAACAAGCCTGTCAAATCATATTTAGAAATAAATTTTGTCGTAAAAATCAGATCTTATATTCGTTGATTTACCCTATTTCCTCATTAATGCCATAAATTTTTGGCGGTTTAAAACGTCGGTGGTGTATGAAAGACTAAGGCTACCTCGTAAATCATGCAGACATCCAAACGCGGGATATGTATTGATTTAGTTTCATTAATCTGGTTTACCAACGTTAATCAATATTTCGGTACTCGTTACATCGGGGATTTTCTTTTAACATTTTGAGTCTCTAACACCCGAGACTGCGAAGATCGATTTTGGTTAATAAAAGGTAATCGTGATTTGGGGCTTGATTAATTTTATAATTATTGTATTCGCCATATCGTGACTCGAAGCTTCGAAGATAAGTTTCTAGGAAATTTACATGTCGAGCTGTGAAATTGCGAGATCGCGATAACATGACTTAATTAAAGGGAAGATAATATTGGATTAAGTGATTAATTAATCATGCTATAAACGCATCGTGATTTCGCGAGTCGGGGTTTAGACGGTGTAACTTTCGAAAAGGACAACGTCGAGTGGCGAAACGTCGAGATAATCTTTTACCACGGTTAGTTTTTCGCCTTTAACCTTGACATGGGTTAGTCGAATAAGGATCTCGTGTTCTCGGCTATCGGGGCCAAGACAATAAATTTTTGGGTTTGGCGAATGCCGAGGCGCGAAACCCCGACGACGCCTAATCATGGGTTAGGGAAAAATTTACCATCGCTATTGTCTTGAGTGAAAAATTAAAACGATTTCGTTGTTTCGTGACTCGGGACATGTGAACTGCATGACTTATAGCATCTGACCTACGAAATTTCGAAGTAGAACAAAAGAGGAAGCATTTTTGCGAAAGGTAGGACTCGTTTCGAGAGTATAACAATCATCGTTGCTCGTGTGACAAAGTTTCAGAGATCTCGATATCTCAGAAGGAAAAATTAAAACCATCTTTAGATTTCAAGCATTAAGAATGAAATTTGTGATGGGCTAGAAAAAAAAAAGGGCGGCTCCAACATAGGCTCCAACTAGGGATCCCGCCTCCCTGTGAGGCGGGAAGAACAATAGACCACGTGCCAATATTGGGTAAATGGAGTCAAAAAGCTCAATCAGGCAAAAAGGTTCCCGAGAAAAGAGGATCGAAGGAGGAAAAATACTTCATTCTTTACCTTGAAAAGTTTTTTCAAAATCAGATACTCTTTTTAAACATAGTTGTAGTCCCTTTCACAATTTTCCCTTTCCCGCTACTAAATTCAGGTATGTTTTCAGACAATTGAAACAGTCCTAGGAGACCCAACAGATCTTGTGTCTCTCGGCTTGCATCAAAAGAATAAGATTATATGTTTTTAATTGGGGAGTCTCGTCTGAATTTGGGATGTGGATCAGGTTTTAAAAAGCATTGGTTACCAGAGTAGAGTGATGTTCATGTATAACAGTCTTACAGATATCTCTGACATTGCTTCATTGCCAGCGAGCCTGTTCAGTACCCCGGTGAAGTTATCTGGCCCCTTTTAATGAATTTCCTTTCACCACTTCGAAATATATTTGTGCATTTAAATGCTGAGACGAGGGCAATCATTTTCGAATTTCCTTTCATCGTCTCTTGGACTAGGTGGGGGCAATCATTTATGAATTTCCTTTCACCACCTGTCTTATAATTTACTTTTCAGAGCACGAAGATGGGGGCAATCAGTTTGTATCAAGGATGATATCTGTGTAATATTTTGCATTATAGGTCTGTCAACTTACTTTGATTACTCGGTACCAACCTTCCCTTGACCTTCCCAACATCTTCGTTCTTAGGGAGAAAAAGGAAAATAACTTTTAAAGGGCATTCTATTTGAGCAAGATTCAATCCTTCGATGTCGTTGAAAAACCTAGGAAAATTAGGATTACTCTAAACGTTCCTTCATTTAGCAGGGGATCGAGTAGTTGTGAAGACCCGCTTTCTTTCCACAATCTGTCTTGAAACTCACGAGGTTGAAACGAAAAACTTTTATCCCTTCGTATATGAAACATAAAGATGGTGACTTTTTTTAAAAGGTAAGCCTGAAGATAGAAAGGATGCCAGGTAGTGATTTACTAACTGAAAATACAAAGTCAAACAATTCAAAAATGACTCTTGTAGCTATTTTCGGGGATAATTTACTTTGACTGACTGTTTTTAGATTGGGTGAATCGTTTAAATTGTTTTAATTTTTTCAAAGATTATCAAACCAAGAAACAACTTTGTTATCTATCATTTCAGCTGATATTGCAGTTTGAATGGCGTTACCTCAGTTTTCTTTAACAGTCCTTTATAACATGTCTTTTGAGAAGTCTCATCTTTACCTTTTCATTTTACTTTCTTTGCGCAATATGAAATTACTTTAGGTATCACTTGTTTATGTCGATTTATTTCTGACACCGACTTTCGGTTTACTCCCCCTACTTGTTTCGTATGCAACTGGAATCCTGTAAAAGACAAATACGAATCTTATCCGAAATGTGTCGAAAGTTTATGAATGGAAAAACAGAAAATCAAAAAGCAATGTTTAAATGAAAATACGTGTATGTACAAAATATATATAATAAAAAATTATTTATTTATTTATATCCTCTTTTTTTTTTTTTTTTTTGAATCTGGCGACTGTTACGTTATGTAATGCTTTAAATACCACCGTTGATAGGGGCGTTGAGGACTTCTCCATCTATATTTTACAGTAGGAAAGAATTTTTTCCTTCCGGAGCCGAGACCCTGAATGGTCCATACCAGAGCTGGTAAAATTTACTATGCTTCGCGGCTTCTTCCTTTCTTGCATCCCATCTTAGCACTAAATCGCCTGGGAGGAATTCCCTGTCCTTTGCCTTGTGGTCGAACAATGCTTTCATATCATCTTGGTACTTCTGCATCTTTTCATCAACTTCAACTCTATGTTGTTGAACCTCAATCCACTGATTAATTCTCCTGGTTACATGATTGGGTTCTTCGTTTTGATCCTGCCATAAATTCATCACTGGTAGCGCTAAGTTTATAGGTAGAACAACATCTGTCCCATAGACCATTTGAAACGGCGAAATTTTGATAGACCTTTTAGTGCTGATGCGATTTTCCCATAATGCGTATTTTAAGTGCACATGCCAAGACCTTTTATTTTCATCCAATACTTTCTTGATTATATTTACTAGGCTCTTGTTAGATGACTCGGCCAATCTGTTCCCCTGGGGGTAATATGTTGTGGAATGGCCAAGAACGATGTTATACTTTTGACAAAAGCTGATAATAGCCATAGATTTAAAGGCCTAGGCATTGTCAGTAACTATCTTTCGAGGACAACCGAATCTTGACAAAATATTATCTTCCAAGAAATCGATTACCACCGAGTCTGTTGCCCTTTTGGTTGGAATGGCTTCCACCCACTTAGTGAAATAATTTGTAGTTGTTAAGATCCACTTATGTTGAGCACTGGAATGGGGATTAATCTCGCCTATGAATTCTAAACCCCATTGCTGAAATGGGGCTTCATCTTTGACTGGAACTAGAGGCAGTGCAGGGAGCTTTTGTTTACCTACGAATAGTTGACAAGGGTTGCAGGCACTCACTTTGGCATTGACGTCCGAAAAGAGTTTCGGCCAGTAGTACCCAGCCCTCAAGATTTTGTAAGTTGTAGTTCTCCATGCATGATGCCCCCCACAGACTCCCTTATGAAATTCATCTATAACCCGCTGAGTTTCTGACTCAACTAAACAGACTAGCAGGAACCCGAGTGGATCCTTCCAATATAGCTGACTTTCGGCTATACAATATTTAACTGCATGGAGTCTTAAAGTTCTGCATTTATATGGTGATAGTTCATTTGGGCATTTTAGGTTCAACAAGTAAGACACTATGTCTCTGTATCAGCCCGATGATAAGAACTTCTCTTCGATCTGGTTTGGACTTGTTTCTTCATCCAACTCATTTAGGTCCGTGTCTTCGTCGCTTTCCTGGAGGCAATTGATATCAAGGGCTCTGAAATTTGACTCCGCTAAGAGTTTGGCCAGGCCTTGCCCTTTTATCAATTTGGTCGGTTTAACTTCGAGATCGAATTCTTGGATTTTAGTGAGCCATCGCCCTCTTTTTCCGTCACTGTCTGGCTGTACCAATATATCTTTCACAGAACTGGTAGGCACGTATGCGATTATCTTTGAATGTAGTACATAAGTTCTGAATGCCTTTAGTGATTTTACCATTGCATACACCTATTTTTCTATTATGTCATACTTCAGTTCTGCGTCTCTAAGGCTCTTGCTAAAAAACACGATCGGTTGTTCGAATCCTTGCACCACGACGATAGTATGTTCAGAGGCAAATGAGAAGATAAGAAAATCTTTCAGATAGTCTGGGCTTGCTAACAAAGGTGCCTCGCTTATGACTTTTTTATATGCGCGAAAGATGCTCTGGCCTTGGTTGTCCAATTTACTCCGTTGTCTTTCTTCAACATCCTTGTGATCAATTTGACAATCTCAGCGAAATTGGGGATAAACCTTCGTAAAAAATTTATTCTTCCTAAGAAAGATTGAATCTCTTTTATATTTCTGGGAATACTTATAGTATCTATTGCTTCAATCCTCTTAGGATCAATCCTGATTCCATCCCTAGATACGATATGGCCCAAAAGCTTACCTTCCCACATAACGAAATGTGATTTCTTTAGGTTCAAAGATAGACCAAACCTACGGCATTTTTTGAAAGTCTGTTTAAGATGGATCAAGTGTTCTTCATCGGTTTTAGAGAAAATCGTCAAATCGTCGAGGTAAATGACTATGAACTTGTCCCTTTCTCCTATGAAAGCGATGTCCATAGCGCGTTGGAAGGTAGCCCCTGCATTCATCAAACCAAAAGGCATTTTGTCATACATAAACGTACCCCATGGTATGGTGAAAGCAGTTTTTTCCCTGTCTTGTTCATTCATGGCGATTTGATTATAACCAGAGAACCCATCTATCATAGACATTCGGTTTGCTCCAACAACTTTTTCTAACACATGGTCCATTTTGGGCAGTGGATAATTGTCCTTGAGGGACGACTTATTTAAGTTTCGGAAATCCACACACAGTCTGATTTCCCCACTCTTTTTCCTGATCGGGACCAGGTTTGCTACCCAGTCCAAGTATCTTAGAGGTACAATTATTTTCACGTCTAAAAGTTTCTTAACTTCTTTTTCGATTACAGGTAACAAAATGGGATTAATTTGTCTAAGCTTTTGCCTAAACGGTTTGACCCCAGGCTTCAAAGGTATCTTGTGATCAATTATGGAAGTGTCATATGTTCTTAGCTCATCGTAAGACCGAGCGAAAACATCTTTATACTGTCTGAGTAGGTCTTTATACTTAACTTTCATTTCGAGAGGGAGGAACTTAGATATTTTTACGACCCTGGATTCTTTTTCAGTTCCTATATCACAGTCCTCCACTTCTTCTCGTTGGGGTTGCAAAGTGGATTTTAGAGGTACGTCGTTCTGATCAAAAAGACTTTCTAAAGGAATTAATCCTTTCAGAATCTGGTTGTTTTTAAGGACCAACATACGATGATCCGCAATTTTTTCTCGAAAGGTTTCAGGATCTTCCCCTTCTTGCATGATCCACATCGGGTCATGTTGATTCTCTTGGTCTACATGAGTTTCAGAGAACTCACACACTACTGCAAGAAATTTCTTAATTTGTTCGTCATCTTCAAAGACCTGCCAGTGTCGGATATTGTCTAGTATAGAGGGTTTGTATCTGATTTCAATGTGATACTTCAATTTGAAAGTCGTGGGAGGAGAAAAGGTTGAAGCTGCCTTTGCCAATGCATCAACATGTAGATTCTCTGCACGAGGGATAAAATGGACATTTACGGATGAGAAAAAGTTTTCCATGAGATCCCAAGCACAATTTTTGTATGTTCTTAGTCTGGGATGCTTAGCTAGGTACTGCCGGTTTATTTGTTTGATTATTAACTCTACATCAACATATACCTCCAAGTTACTTATATTTAGCTTTTTGGCAGCCTCTAATCCTAAGATCAACGCTTCATATTCTCATACGTTGTTAGTGTAATCTATGTCCCACTGCAATCGATAGGAAAAAGGAACAATGAACTTACCTCCGGGAGCCACTAAAAGCACTCCTACACCCGCCCCTTCAGAAGATGAAGCACCTTCAAAATACATTTTCCAGACACCAGTGTTACATAGATCTTTTGTCATGGAATCTGACTCTTCTCGCTCTATATCGTTTTCTTCCGGACAACCATCTAAACCATCATCAAAAGACAAAATACAATTTCCCAGATCTTGGTCCGCAATGTAGATAGGGAAATTGTTTGGGTTTTGAGGGTCACTCACTGTATATGTTAATCTTGTTTCTCTGTATAACCGAGTGAACTGACCATCGAACACAGGAATTGTGGCAAACGTCATGTCCAACTGAAGAGAACCCCCCAACTTGGCTCCCCATGACCTAGATAACAACAAGCCATACTTAGGGGGAATATCTGCGATAACCACATCCATAAGGATACTCTTAACCGAGACTTGCACCAGGGTAACTACCAGATCTTTTATCATCCCCATACACTTAACCCTTCTTGAGTTAAAAGAGTACAGATCCCCATAAGGTTTGGTGATCTGGAGACCCAATTTGTCCATAATAATCTTGGGCATAACGTTATGGGAGGCTTCGGAGTCTAACATGCAATTGTGCAGCAGTTGATCATACACATTCAGAGTGATATAAAAGGGAGAAATGGTGTCTTTGGCCCCTTCAAAATGGGGACCAAAGGTGATGTTAGGTTTGTCATCTTCCAGGTTTAAAACATCAGACTGGCTTTCTAGTTCAGAGACGCCCATCGCTTTGGTAATCTGCTTCCGGTAAATGGGGTTTTTGGTAATTCTACCAAAGGGATTGGTATCTTAATTTTATTTATCTCATATTCAAAACTGAAAGTTCCTCTCACCTTGTCTGTTTCTTTGGTTGATACTTCTGAATCTTTCCTTTCCGGCCTATTTGTTTGGACCGTTTTATCACTCATGGTCCTGGTTGAAGAAGTAACTTTATTTACTGGTTCGGTTCCTTGTACTTGGGTTTCAACTTTTTCCACTTCAAACTCTTGTTTGTTTACCATTTTCATTTTTTTGTTGGGTAATAAGGTCTCTTCCGAAGGAGGCTCATAAGCTTGACCTCTTTGAAGGATTTTCTTGGGTTGAGTAGTTGAGGTAGGCTTACTCTTAGATCTTAGGTTGTACTTTGGTTGAAACTCAGCCATTATCATCTCAGTTTTTGGTTGAGATTCACAGAGATCAGTGTGATCACCTTCTTCACCCTTATTCGACGATTGTTGCGTGTTTAAAATTTTTTCAATCTTCTCGAGTCAGATATGGTTGAGTGCAGTCATCACCGAAGTTCATGACATCATTATCCGAATCTCTGAAGTCTTGAAAATCGTTCGCTCCTATAAAATTTTCATTCTTTAAGGGAGCTTGTATTTTTTATCCTCATTTTTTATTTGTCTTTGTTGGTTTGGGGGGTTGGGGTTCCTCTTGAAATCCTTTTTTGGGAAAGAGTCAGCCTTAGCCTGTTCGAGTTCCATTCTGGATATTTTGTTTGCCAATTCTTTAATCACTCTGGCCATATCGTCCACCCTGTCGTCTGCGGATCTATTTGACCCTGAAGGACCTGCTTGTTCTCTAAAGTGTTTGGTCTCTCGGTTTCCAGTCTCTAATTTAGCTTTAATATTACCCGAAGCCATCATATTAGACTCTATTTCTACCGCATTGTCCTGCATTCGGTTCAAGGTGGCTCCCCTTCTCTCTCGCAAAAGGAGTACAAAATCCAGTTCGAAAGCTTCGGCGAAAGTTACTTTGGCCGCGGGTTGGGACGGTTTAACCTCGGCTGGGATCTTATTATACAGTTTGTTGAATCTCTGAATAAATTTCATGACTTTTTTTGAGTTCTTTTTCCTTAAAGACCCAAATTCGGTTAAATAATATAGATGGTCTTTTCTCTCGCCCCATTGTCTGAGGAAAGCATCTTCCAAAGCGTCATAAGACAAGATAGAAGCTGTGGGTAGGCTCCGAAACCAAGTTCGGACCCGACCTTCGAAGGTTTGGACAAGGATTCTCGAATATACGTCCTCATGCTCGATACCTAGAATGTCAGCGAATTGATCAAAGAAATTAATATGTTCTGCCGCGGTTAGATCCCCTTCCCCGGTGAATTTTGGTAGATTTTTTATGTAATTTTTGGGAAGGTCATGTAGAGGGATGGGAAATACTAAGGCAACATATTTTGCTGCAACTTTCGCAAAAACTCTGGGAGGGGGGGCAGGCCCTTGGCCTCCAACTCCTCCTAGAGGGGCTCCTCCCCCTCCCCCTCCAATAAACCCTCCACCTCCTCCTACAAAACCTCCACCTCCTCCTCCGACAGCTGCCATCGTTGTTTGAGGAAAGTTATAAAGGGGGTTTTGGAAAATTAAAAGTGACTCTTTGTTTTCCTCATGAAGAGGAAAGATAAGGAACGCGAGGACTTGGTTCCTCGGATTTGCAAGAGATGAAATCAGGAGAACCGACGGGTGTGGAAACCGAGTGTGTAACACACTCTTCAGAATTTGGTGAAGTCGGGAAATTCAACTACATGAGAGATGGTATGTCAAAAGCCGATGAACCTTCAAGAGGGCCCTTCCCTTTGTGTACTAAGGGGATTATCGAATGAATCTCATTCCTAATTTCAGAGCAGATTGGTGTCGAAACTTTAGTATCAAAGAGAGGATTGAGTGAAGTTGAGGATTCAGAAGAAATTTTAGTCTTCAGTGGTGGGGTTTTAAGTTTGTAAACTGCAGTGGTTGGCTTAAAAGAGCCTCTCGCCTTTAGAATATTTTCGGGATCAGTAATGGGCGTAATCTGCTTACCATCTGGGTTTTGTCTGGTATTCCTTCGACCGGATGCCAGTTTATTATTTGTGGAGTCACCAAGTGAAAGATTAGGAAGCCTTAAAAGGTGTCTACTCTTTTTTCACTATCAAAGGGTAACACTTTCCACGAAAAACAAATGTCGTTTTCCTAGGGAAAAAGATTTCGTAACTTCGGTCCCTGACAACGGCGCTAGAAAGATGTTGTTCCTGAGTCTGTACTTAAGTCTTAGAAGTACAGTGTCAAGGCATCCGAAAGTGGGTAAAATATGGAGAAGAGGTTAACGTCAACCTTCGGTAAAGTAAACTAGGGAATATTTCTATGTTGGCGTTGTCTAGCTTCCAATTGTTCCTGAATAGTTATATCTCATTCAATGGTTGCCCATGAACGTTCAAGTTCGACCTGGTTAGTAGTCGTTTTAAGAATTGTGTCGAAAAGGTTTAAGGTAATGTGTGTTTGGTTCGATAGTCCGAGTTTGATATTAGGCTGTGTTGGTACAGGGACAATCATGGAGGAAAAGTAAAAGTGGGAAAAACTTCAGAGAGAGATTAAGTGTTGTCTCAATTTGGTCGTATAAAAGAGAATTTACGGTTTTAGGAATAAAATAGGGATGCAAATCAAAGGCTCTTTCCCGTAACTGTGTTATATTTTAATAAAAGGTATGAGGTGGGGGAAAAACATTTAGTTGTCTATAGTGTGAGGCTCCTATCAGGGGAGGGTCTCACGTATAAACAAAAGAGGAAAATTGTAAGGAAATAACCGATGTAGCAGAGAATATGTGTAGAATTCTGAAAATGCAGATTGGTCTTACACCCGCTGATAGTTGGTACAGAGGAAAAACAGTAAACAATTACAGAAAACCAAAATTCATTCACTATAGTAGTGGTTGTACTAAATTATAACGAAGCATATCAATTAGGAATATGAAATGAAACGAAATATGAGATACAAGGAAACAAACTTGTAACACAATCATGACGGAATTGAGAATCTTCAGATTTGCTTGTATTAACTCTCAAATGTAAAAAACTCTGTTACAATCAACACAAAAAGGTCCAGCCCTGTTTATTTCTTTCTATGGTATATTTATACAATTTTACAAATAAGATAGAATCTCAATAGTCACAAAATTTCGGTTATGACAGGGAGGAGAGCAATCGCTCCATTTCTCTTTCTCTGTCTTCACTTGGTGCCAGACGTCTGTCGTCGCGCGGGCTTGGTACAGGCGATACATATTTCAACCAGCTGAGATATTAGCCGCGACGATTCTTCTTGACAACTGGCTTCAAAGAAGTAACATTCTCGTGCTAACTGCTGCAGCTTGTCTTCCATCTGTCCATCTATGATGTCGATGGCGCATAATCGCACGCTAGGTTTAATCATGCACTTATCTACTTGGACTATGTCCACCATAGTCATCTGAGAGATATCGGCCGAATCTTTTTCTTCCTTTTTCTTCAGATCAAGCGAGATCTTTTCCACATTCATTTGCATCAACGTCTCGGCATTGCCTCCACTGTCAATGTCCAACAGCTCGCCGTCTATAGAATTAAAGGCCTCCTCTAAGGAATTGGTTATCTTTTGGGCTTGCTGCTTGCCTTCGGCGATGTTATGCTCCCATTCCTTTAATAGAATGTTTCCTCTGGTTTGCTCTGAAATGGTGAACCTGGGAGTACCTGCTGAAACCTTGTTGTTTGTGGCTATCATAGCCTCTTGGAAGGTGGCCCAAGCTTCTCTGACATCCCTTTCTATGGCAGATAAGTTCTCGGAAACCTGATTTACTAGCAAACAGTTGTCCCGGATCGACTCTATCTTGGCGAGCAAATTTCGTTGTGCCGTAGAGACCCTGCTCTGAATCTCGATCGCCTAGGATTTGAACATCCCGATGTCTATCATTCTGTTCTCGGTGATCTCCACCCTAGCCTGCAGCTGTTTGATCAAATCCCTCAGCTGGCTCTTGCATCCGACCATCCCGTACCACCAGCTGTGATTGCTCGAGCTTAGTTTTGAGCATCTCTATCTCATTTTTATTGGCCAATATGGCCTTCTCTATTCCCACGCTCGCCTGGTCTTTAGCAGTCTCTGTTGTTGTGGCCAGTCTGGCTTCAAGAGTCCTAATTAGGTGATTTTTTCTTTTAAGTTGGTTCTTTAAGAGCCCGACTGAGAATTGATTTGTCGAGGCATATGCTCTTAGTGTCCCTGTTATCTCAGTGGTGAATTGCTCATTTTTCTTGTCTTTTCCATCAGTTATAACCTTATACTTCTTGGCAGTTGACTCTCCTTCCTGGTAGAATTCCTTTTTTACTACTTCCTTTCTCTTCTTATCGAAGAAAAACTCATTAGGAGGGATTTCTTCCACCCTTATGGGCCTCAATTCTTCGTTGAATATCCATCCCGCATCGATATTTCCCTGCGTTGACTACAAGGGGATAACTGATGTGATGGGTTCCCCGATCTGCTTCGCAGATTTTCTCGGAGTAGCGACCAGACTATGTTTCTTTGGTGGGTCGGGAGTCTTTATTTCGGCTTTCGGACTCTGCTCCTTTGGCAGGTCTAGAGTCTTTTTCTCTGCTTCCAGATTCTTCGTTTTCTCCCCCTCGTCTTGGTGTTTTCTTTGGTTGGGGGTTGCATCCTTAGAACCTTTGACATCCTTCTGTTTTGCCTCCAACGTACTCGAGCCCTCACCTCACAACACTACGGGAAGACAACTACGTCGATGTTCCTGGAACTTCAGAACATCGACTCTTTCCTCGGGTGCCAAGGATTGTATCCAGGCTAGAATCTCTTCATAGGACCTTGCTCCTCGGAAAATGTCATCCGAGGGTGAATTCTCATGCTCAAATCTCTTGAGCCCGCAATTTGTCAAATGATTGCTCACGACCCTCTGTAGATCGTGCTTCTTGTATTTGATGGAGACCAAGTTTAGGTCTTCCAGGGCTGCAACCTAGGCTTTGGCATGCCCGAAATCTAATAAAAAATAAGAATTCAATTGAACAGGAAACAACGGCCATACCTTCTTCGAGTACCCTTTAATTTATTTGCTTACACCACCAATTATCGTTTGTCGGGCAACCTCGCGACAAGCCATCTTGTCGGGAATGAACAATGGCAGTGCATGCGGGGGAACAAAAGCCCCGAAAACTCCGAGGTATGAAAATTCTGCTTCTACGTACCAGTCTGCTATGCTGCTCAGATTTGCCACTATGCTATCCGAGATCCGGGGTGGCGGGTGACCAAAAATAGCGACATGCTGGGGCACCATTACCTAGTTAAAAATTTCATAAGCAAAATTTTTCGCTTTGTTTTTCCATAATTTTGCATGATATACATGTATGGGTTCGTCTTCGGCCGGAGTCCAACTCCAACTCATTAATGGAAATGGTGTCATGGAACAAATTGCGTCCATAATGTATGCAGACGTGAAGAATGACGATGCCTTCCCATTCTCCTTCTGCTCCCGATACTCTGTGACCCGATTGGTCAAGCTATCTGAAAGCATCTTTGCCCAGTTAAAGGAACTGCCTTTGGCGACCCGAAACATTAGAGGCACCCACGCAAGGAAAAAATGCAATGTGTTCTCCTTCCCATATAACCAGCATGTCATCATGGCCACATATTTGTACTACGGTTCTAACGAAGCGATTGAATATATGCCATGGGTATCAGCTCTGAACTTCGCGGTGTTTGAAACCCAATCCTTTATCAAACTAGACATGGTTTTATCATACTGTTCGCATTCTTTCTCCTTGAATTCTTCCAAGAAATCAACACCATATGTGTGGTCGGACGTCGTGGGCAGCTTATACATGGTTTGCAGATGCTCCGTCCTGAAAGTATCGATGGTGACTCTCTGCTCGTTCATGATAGTTCTAGTAGGTATGTCCACATGGTCCAATGCCCATCAGACCATATCATAATATGGAAGCAACCGCGGCCTGGCTGCTACTCTGTGCATTCCAGATTGGATGACTATTTTGTACTTGGTGGTTATATCATCTTTTTCATTGTCGTCTGAGTCGTCGAAATAATCCACTAATTCTGCTTGCAGAATATCTAAAACATATGACCAATTCAGGACCGAGTTGATACTTTGGGGCGAAGTATCAGAGACATTATCTGAGCCTTGTCCCGAAACCTCAACATTTGCCTTAGTTGCTTTTCGCGGAGCCATGGTTGAAGCTTGTGTTTTATCTCTTCTGTGATAGAACTGCGTATACATACATAAGTCAGTTTACTCAGAGGTGATGAGCTCTGGGAGTTCTGAAAATGCATTTGTTATAATGAAACACAACTCTTATATATATTTGAAAATTCGGTACCTTTAAGAACAAGCCTGTCAAATCATATTTAGAAATAAATTTTGTCGTAAAAATAAGATCTTATATTCGTCGATTTACCCTATTTCCTCATTAATACCATAATTTTTTGGCGGTTTAAAACGCCGGTGGCGTATGAAATACTAAGGCTACCTCGTAAATTGGGCAGACATCCAAACGCGGGATATGTATTGATTTAGTTTCATTAATCGGGTTTACCAACGTTAATCAATATTTCGGTACTTGTTATATCGGGGATTTTCTTTTAACATTTTGAGTCTCTAACACCCGAGACTGCGAAGATCGATTTTGGTTAATAAAAGGTAATCGTGATTTGGGGCTTTATTAATTTTATAATTATTGTATTCGCCATATCGCGACTCGGAGCTTCGAAGATAAGTTTTCGGGAAATTTACATGCCGAGCTGCGAATTTGCGAGATCGCGATAACATGACTTAATTAAAGGGAATATAATCTTGGATTAAGTGATTAATTAATCATGCTATAACCGCATCGTGATTTCGCGAGTCGGGGTTTAGACGGTGTAACTTTCGAAAAGGACAACATCGAGTGGCGAAATGCCGAGATAATCTTTTACCACGGTTAGTTTTTTGCCTTTAACCTTGACATGGGTTAGTCGAATAAGGATCTCGTGTTCTCGGCTATCGGGGCCAAGACAATAAATTTTTGGGTTTGGCGAACGCCGAGGTGCGAAACCCCGACGACGCTTAATCATGGGTTAGGGAAAACTTTACCCTCGCTACTATCTTGAGTGAAAAATTAAAACGATTTCGTTGTTTCATGACTCAGGACGTGTGAATTGCATGACTTATAGCATCCGACCTATGAAATTCTGAAGTAGAACAAAAGAGGAAGCATTTTTGCGAAAGGTAGGACTCGTTTCGAGAGTATAACAATCATCATTGCTCACGTGACAAAGTTTCAGAGATCTCGATATCTCGGAGGGAAAAATGAAAACCATCTTTAGATTTCAAGCATTAAGAATGAAATTTGTGATGGGCGAGAAAAAAAAAAAAGGGTGGCTCCAACACCATCAATCCTCCTCCTCCACATGTGTCACGAACTACACCATATTTCATCAATCCTCTTCCTCCTCCTCCTCCTCCTCCTCCACATGTTTCACCAACTGCACCATCCACCAATCCTCCTCCTCCTCCACATGTTTCACCAACTGCACCATCCACCAATCCTCCTCCTCCTCCACATGTGTCACCAACTACACCATCCACTGATCCTCATCCTCCACATGTGCCAATAGTTACACCATCCACCTGTCCTCCTCCTCCTCCTCCACATGATCTTGGTGGAGATATATATCAGATTCTACTTTCATCATTGTTATCTGACACGGGTATTGATATACCCTCTCCTTTTGGTAGCAGAGGCACTAATGCCTCTGGGTTTGGTGGTGGACCTGTCTAGTAGTGGTACTTGACATGTATATTGATTGTTGTAATGACATGTTTATTGATTTTGATTAGAGATATATTTGACATGTATATTGATAAGTATATTGGCCATGTATATTATGTTTTTCATATCATGTTGATGTTGTTGTTATTTGATTTATACAATGTATTATGAGTACGCTAATGGTTTCTTTGTTTTTAAATTAAATTTGAGATATATCACTCATTTAAATTTAGAGTTGTTATATAATTTTTAACTTTAGTTTTATGAAATTGTTTAATTTAGAGTGTGATTTCAAAAAAAATTAACCATTAATGCCATATAATGTTTAACTCTTCTTCAAAATGAATTGTTTGTTGTCCAACAAGATACAATATGTTGATTAAATGTTTACAAACAAAAATTCATAAATATGATGAGTGAAATGATTGTGATTTGAATAATTATGTCTTTTTTATATATTGTAATAATAACGTTATGATATAATTATTCTCTAACACTATGATATAATTATTCACTAATAATAATATTTATGTAATAATATTTTTTTTATTAATTTTTATTATTCAAAAAATACAAGACAAAGCTACAGTATAATTGTTTACTAAAATTAAAATTATTGTATTTTCTTTTTTCAAAGATTTGATTAATTTATATTGTTCAACTATTATAATATATTAAATTTAAATTATTAAATATAAAAAATATATAATGCTAAATTTTCACGGAACATGAAGCAGGGGATAGTTTTGATTATCACAGAGGAGAGGACGAACTACTTTAGGAGAGCTTCATCTCTTCTTGGAACTCCAAGACAATTATTTTTGTAAAATGATATATAAATCATGTTTTTGTTTAATGTATATGGTTTGTGAACCAGTGACACAATATGTGAAATAGGGATAGGAAGGTTTATGGATTAATGTTAAGACTGTTATTTTGTTGAAACTGTCAGTTATGGAAGTGATCCCATCAAGACTATATATATATATATATATATGTGGTTATACTCCATAGCCAATATATATCTACGAATGTAATTTTGTACCAATTTAATGAAATTACAAATTTTTTCCGTGGAAAAAAAATATAATGCTAAATTTTGATCTATACACTTTCCATGAAGTGGTTTTACAATTTTTAACTCTATTACCAACTTTATGAATCTTCTATTAAAAAAATAAGTAAAAGTATGTAAGTATTAGTTGAATCTTATATTAAAAAAATGTGCTAAGTATTGTATTTGGTTGATTTTGCATTAAAATGTATGCAAATATTGGATTTGGTTAATGACTGGAAAATTATTTTGAATAATTACTCTTCTGAAATGTTATTTTTTCATTTATTTTAATGATAACAATATAATCATTGTTCATAATTAATTTTATAAAAGTTATTTATTACTCAGAAATCATAATTATTTAATTAAATTTAAATTATTAAATATGAAAACTAAATCATTAATAATAATGAATTTTAATATACACAATTTGCTTTAAATGATTTTATGATTGTTTTCTCTACCACGAACTTTATGAATCTCCTCATAACCAAATGTAAGTATTAGATTTGGTTAGTGAAGAAAATAATTAATTTGTTAAGGTTAAAAGAATATTAAATTAAATTTATTTTATATTAATATCTAAAAATATAAAATATATTAATAAAACTCAATAAATAAAATAAACTCAAGTCCCTGTGTAGATGTTATAGGACTTAGTCCTCATCTTTGATGTAATGATTGTACCTAACATGGGTGTAGATACATCAATATATTCACAATAAACAAAAGGATCTTATTGTTGCATTAACATGCAATGTAATGTTTTGGTGATTTTGTTATCACTTGTCACTTATTCTTTTTATAAGTGTATTAATTGTCCATTAGTTATATGATGGTTTCCTTGTTTTTCAAGGATATAAATATTTGTTTTCCATGGTAACTGTTGATTAAGGTTGGTTGTCATTGATGTCAACCCTTGAAGAAAGTTCGATAGCGAATTTCGGTAGCACAAAGGTTTGGGTAATGGACCCAAGGTTGTTTCATGTATAATGTTATGAGTTTTAATATATTTGAAGGTAATACTATTTTATATGGATAGTACATGTCATGTCATTTTT
>WSFP011511018.1:0-13098 GCA_009831015.1 Picea engelmannii
TCCTTGGTATATATAAGAGACTAGGAGGTATAATTACAACTAATGGCCTAAAGCCGACATAAATAAAATAACATTACTAATATAATATGCCCCAATTAAGGGGTAATGAGCCAATATTAGGGCTTAACAGTCTTGGTGAAGGAGGAAAATAGAGCTCAATGAAAGGGATTCCAAGGCCCATTTCTATAAGAGAGATTTCAGATTCAAAGTTGAAGAGATGTTTTAGAAAACACTGTCAATTATTTGCATCTCACATGGAAGAGCCATCCACTAATAAGAGTCGAAATCTTGAAGATTTTTCAGTGACACAAGAATTTAAGGATGCATTTGGGGAGATTCTAGGTTTTCCACCCAAGAGAGACAAGGATTTTTTTATTGATCCAATGCCTGAAACTAACCCAATATCCAAAACTCGTTATAGGATGAGCACACTAGAGTTGAAATAATTTCAAATGTAGTTGGAAGAATTGTTGAAGATGGAATATATATATGCCCAAGTGTGTCACCTTGAGGAGCACCAATTCTCTTTGTGAAGAAAAAGGATGAGACTTTGAGGTTGTGCATTGATTTTAGGTACCTAAATAAATTTACAATGAAGAACAAGTACCCTCTTCCTATAATTGATGATCTCTTTGATCAACTAAAAGGAGAAAAGGTATTTTCAAATATAGACTTGAGATCAGGGTAACATCAAGTGAGAATAAGAGATGAACATATCAACAAGATATCGTTTATAACCATGTATGGACAATATATGTTTGTAGTGGCACCATTTGGATTGACCAATGCACAAGCTATCTTTATGTGCTTGATGAATGGAAAATTAGGAAAAATAGTTGGATAAGTTTATAATAGTATTATTGGATGTTATACTTATCTATTAAAAGTTAGAAGAAGAGTATGAGAAACACTTGAGGATGATGTTATAGCTATCAAGATAGCATCAACTATATGCCAAGTTGAAGAAATGCTCATTTTACCAGAAGAAGATCCACTATTTTGGGCATATCATTTCAGAGGAAGGAATATAAGTGGATCTAGATAATATTGAATCCATTAAAGGATGACTATCACCAAGAAATGATATAGAGGTCAGATATTTTATGGGATTAGATGGACACTACATGATATGTACATGAGGTTTCTCCAAGATTGCACATCCGACTATCTCATTGCAGAGGAAAGGAATAAGGTTTGAGTGGATTACTAAGTGTGAAGAAAGTTTTCAACACTTGAAAGATTTATTAACCAGTGCACCTATTCTAAATATTTTCGATCCAAATGAAGACTTTGTGGTGTGCATTGATGCATGCAAAGAAGGACTTGGTGGAGTGCTCACCCAAAATGGGCATACCATTTTCTATGAGTCAAGAAATATGAAGGAGCATGAGAGGAACTATGCTACCCATGATTTGGAGCTTGAATATATTGTCCATTTGCTGAAAATGTAGAGATGTTATCTCATGGAAAGAAAATTCAAGTTGAGGATAAACCATAGTGGTCTATAATATTTGTTTGAGCATCCAACATTAAATTCCAGACAAGTCAGATGGATGGAATTTCTTAGTGAATATGAATTTGAAACAAATCATATTAAAGGTAAAGAGAATAAAGTGGCTAATGCACTTAGCAGGAGGGTTCATGAAATGCATGCTACGACCATTAGCATGTACATTTCAGATTTAAAAAGTAGATTTTTGGAGGCTACAAAATTAGACCAACATTATTTGCAAGTCAAAACAAGCTTACAACAAGCTAATTTATAGTAGAAATATAAAGACTATAGGATAGAAGAGGATGGTGTTATCTTGTATAGGAACAAATTGTACATTCCTAATTCTTAGGAGTTGAGAAATTTGGTGTTGAAAGAAATGAATAAGGTTCCATATGATGAATACCTAGGATATCAGAAGACAATTGCAACAATAAGATGCCAATATTTTTGGCCAGGCATGAAAAAATATGTGGTTGATTACATAGACAAATGTATGGAATTCTAGAGAGTAAAGGTTTAACATGGACACCCAACACACTTTTTACAACCATTTCCCATTCCAAAGTGAAAATGGATGGTTGTTACTATAGATTTCATCACTAAGCTTCCCATAACAATGAAGCAACATGACTCCATCATGGTAGTGACGAATAAGTTTACAAAGCTTGCCCATTTTATTCTAGTCAAGATGAAACATAAGGTAGCCAAATATAGAGATTTACATGAAAGAAATAAATAGGCTACATGGAGTTCCTAAGGAAATTGTGTTAGATCGAGATTCCAAATTTACCTCAAAATTTTCGAAGGGGTTGTTTAAGGTATTTGACTCAAATTTGAACCTCAATATAACCTATCATCCCCAGACATATGGGGAAACAGAGAGAATCAAACAGGTGATTGAAGACATGTTAAGAATCCATGTGATGGATAAGCTATCCAAATGGGAAAAGTATTTACATTTGGTTGAATTTGCATACAACAATGGGTATCATGCATCCTTGAAAATGAACCCATTTGAGGAATCGTATGAATTTATTTTAATACTCTAGTAAGTTAGGACAATCTAGTAGACAATGTAGTTCTTGGGCCTGAGATACTCAAAATAAAATAGAACTTGAAGGGACACATGACATGGAAAAGAGATATGCTGGTAAAGGTAGGGTAACTAGAGAATTCCAAGTGGGAGAACATGTATTTCTGAAAGTGAAGCCAAAGAAAAGTTCACTAAAGCTAGGAAACTGCACCAAGGTGGAAACCAATATTGTGGACCATTTGAGATACTGGACATGATGGGGCTAGTTGCATATATGCTCGCATTACCTACATCCATGCATGTGCATAATGCATTTCATGCATATTTATTGAAAAGGTATGTACATGATCCTAACCATATCATTGAATGGACTCTAATTTAGGTGGAGCATGAAGGGGAATTTCAGGTAGAGCTAGTGTGCATCCTGGACTAGAAATTCAAGCTGCTTTCAAAAAAATCCATTGGGTAGGTAAAGCTCCAGTGGAATTTCTAGAACCTTGAGTACGTGACATGGGATCTAGAAGATGCAATACAATAAGCATACCCACAACTATTTTTAGATTTTGATGTAAAAATTGTATATATGTGTACTTGTATGGTGATGTGCACTAAAGATAATAAAAAAATAAGGGGGAGGGGAATGTAATGCCCCAGGTTTTATTCCCGAAAATGTAATGCAATGTATATATGTGATTTAGGCTGTGATTTGAATAGTATGGTAGGGCCAAGTAATGTAAATGTTGTACATCAAAGTTATTAATTAAAATACATTAATAGCTACAAGACGAGGGGGACTAAAAAGATGGGGGGAAATGAGTCCATGAGAGATATATGAGAGGGGGATTAAGGGGGGATTTAAAGGAGCCAAACTGATATTATAATTTTTTATTATAATCCAAGGTAATTTACATTAGCTTATGAAAAATCCAATCAATATTGTGAAGTGTTCCAAAGGGGAAACATGGGCTTCCTTGAGAGACATGTGGTGAAATAGAGGAATGCATATTTATGCCTTAGTTTTTGGTATTTTGTCATAGATTCTGACATCATTCTAGCCTAATATGAGTTACACAAGGAATGGAATGAAGCCTATAATAGAGGCTAAATTGTAATGGGAATTAAGCTGAGAGATAAATTGTTGAGCTTCCTATATTCAATTTTGTTGTGAAATTTCCATTCAGAATTCCTGTAGATCTCAATATTGATATTTTCCTAGCCAATCTATGTTGGAGCCCAAGAAAGAGGTGTGATAGCTCAAGAGACTCAATATTAGAGAAGGGGATCTACTTTTTTAGGTTGTGCAGACTAAAGGGGGAAAGAGAGCTGGTGAATTGGGATGGTTGTATGAGTGAACAAATTGTGAAATTAGTGGGCAATTGGGCAGAGAGAGTGCTCATTTGTCCTTATGAACACATAGCCCCATATCGGGGGTGGACCTGGTGAAACTGTGCCTACAAATGGGAGGAATGTCCCATGTCTTTAACCAATTGATTTAATTCATTATTAAAGATAAGTGTTCTATTATTTGTGTTTTGAATGCTGTTATATTGTGTAATTTATGAGTATATTTTTTGTATGCTTAAATATTAGTTATGTATTTTATACTTATGTATGTTTGTATGAGTTAGATGAGTCTACATGTAGAATTGCATTATATGGAAAGGAAAAAACAATTATATGGTATCATAATTGTATGGTATGGTGAATTTGAAGGAAGTTTGAGAAAAAATTCCTTGTACCCCACCATTCCAGCAGGTATAAGGGTGGTCGAGTACATTACATTACTTAATGTTACAAGTGTAGCATTCAATAACTAAAATAAACTAAGAATGCAATAAAAGAAGCTAAAACAATAAACACCACACCAACCACACAATGAACACAAGACATACCTTAGGAAACCGAATATAAGAAAATTGAGCCAAGATGTGAGGACTATGCCTTTCTCTTTACATTTGTGGTATGAAATGTAAATACAAACAAAGACACAATAAATATGGAGTTGAAACAAAAATTGTGGCTTGAATGGTTGCTACATATTCTTCTATTTCCTCTAGTTTTCTCACAATATCTTAGTCCTTTGCTTTGCTCAACTCTGGATCAATAAATCAATACAACAAGAATGAAATCCCTTCCTTTCCTAGTAGCCGAATATTTAACATGTCATGATATTTTTCTAGGGGTTGGGTTAGGGTTTTTGCATACATAAAGTCCTAATTAGGGTTATGGGTTTATACCCTCTAGAATCATCTTGAAACTCTATACATGACTAACCCCACATGTGTGAGTAATAGGAATTGATGTCGCATCCACTCAATACTACAAAATCATAGGTCAACTTATGGGATGAATAAATTCCTCATACGAACTTGATTAAGGTGATCTTTGTGTTGTTAGAAATATTTTGATCGAAGTGATCTTGTTTACAAAGTTTCAACCCCAAAAATAATTGTTTAATCTCCTAAACAAACTCCAAACGTTTCAAGACCCCAAATTACCAAAATGGGACCTACCCCTAAAGTCGGTTCGACAAATAAATAGCTCCAACACTTCCACTTAGAAAGTACCAAAATAGATGAAAAATTATATAGTGATCCATTTTCAATCATACTTCCCCATTTTGGGAGACTTTTGTTCCCCAAAATATTTTACTAAATGAGTTAAGGAAAATCTTCCTCTACCTTCTCCCTAGAGTACCATTTGACCTTGCATGAAAGTTGTCCTTTCAACCCATTCTAGTTGTTATGAACATCTTTTGCAAAATTATATCCTCTGCTAACTATTCTTAAGTTTCTAGTGTCATGTCCTCTATTGTAGGTAAGACTTACCTATCATTTTCTTGGTCTAGCATGCATGGAAGGATCATAGAGTTTCAAACATTCACTACTGAGTAATTGTGCATATATGGATGTACATTGAGTCAGTAGGCATTATCAACTACCTACTTCAACACTTCAAAAATACCATACTACAAAGCCTCGATATCTTACTAGGACCATGTAGCTTTTCATAGTTTTGATGCATCCATACTCGTTCTCCTACGTTGAATGTATTCTCAATTTATGTTGGTCATGTTAAGCCTTGTACTTTTGCTGTGACTTCTTCAATGTCCCTTGTACTTGCAAATGGATATACATGATCTTGTAAATGAATCTTTAAGCCTTCACTGCTTCTCCTATGATGTCTTCCCTCACTCCTCCATGTTGTCCATATAAAACATCTAAAGTTAAAGGTGGAAGGTATCCAAAGAAAGTTTGAAAAGGTGAATTATAGGTGGAAGTGTGGGTTGATTTGTTATAAGAGTATTGAATATAAATAAATTTTTTGTCCTATGTCCTTGGATGATTTTTCTTGTAACCCCTCAAAATTTGAACTGATGTCTATTTCAATACTTCTAAATACCCATTAATATATGGATAGAAAGTTGTAGTACCAATTATTAAGGGTGCTCTTATTCAAAGATATGTAGTTGATACAGATGATGCTAGTCCCATCCTTCTTGGGTACTATTATGATAAGTCATCCACAAGGTTAAACACTTGGTCAAATTACTCCCTGTTGGCATAGGGGAAAACCCAGGGTTCAACGCTTCAACAACACACCAACAAAACCCTAACTACTGACCCTTTCAGAAACATCTGCGAAGCAGATGAAGTCTCACTCGAGGTAGAGGCAGGGGGGGTTGCGGGACTTAGGTGTCTACAACTAAGATGGGACATAGATCTGTGATTAAAATACTTAACATAGCACTTAAACAACAATATGCATTAGTTTCTTGAATCTCATTCACATCGCAGATTAAACCCTTATTACAGATTAACAAAGTAACCATAAAAATCAAGTACTTCCATTCACTTAGCACATAACATCATCTTGGATCTAGCATTCATTCATCGTTAAGCACTAAGAAACAACATCATATGCATTCATCATACATTATAAAAACAACACTAAGCAGATAAACACATAAACAACATCGCACAAAGAAAATCAAGACACAAGATGTACGTGGTTCACCCCAGTGTGGGGATACGTCCACCAACTTCTTCTTCTTCTTTATTAGTCTTCAATATTCTTACATTCATATGATCCTGTGCACAAAGCCACAGATCCAAAATCCATCGAGGACAGGAGATCTGTGTGCTGTGCACTAGATCCTCCTTCCCAAAATCAGGTCAAGGCACATAGCCAATTCCTTAATAGCACAGAGCCTTACTTTAAGCAACCTGTTTGCATAAAGTAACTTTAAACTTCTTGCACTAAGCCAACTAGTCATGCACTAAGTCAATCGGTAACTCTTACAACATATGGTGCACATGGCCAACTATCCAGTTTACATCGTTGTGCACATAACCAAACAGACCGTCCTTCTTACATCACTTAGCTACTTATTTATACATTTATAAAGAGGCCTAAACATGGGTAAAACCATGGGTAGACATCCCTTAACCCATTACATAAACCCTAAAACCCTTTTCTCGGTCCACAAGCCAAAAAAACAAGCGAGATCCTGTGATCTCAGCTCCGCTTGGGCACTCCGTCTTCGAACAACCTGTCGAAGTCCCAAAAGTGGTCAAACATGACCAATGTTTCCTCAAAACTTGGTCAAGGGCCAACAGGCTCCCAACACTCACTTGTGACTTGTCCCGAGTCACTCAGATCTGGGCAACGCACCTTCAAAGGCCTCGAGCTGCCTCGACTTGTTGCTTCACCAGAGCCTCCTTCTCGATGAACTTTTGAATCAATTTCTCTATAATAGGCACTGTTCCACTTTAGTAACCATTTGATCCAGTTGCGAGCCTTGTCCTTCAATCTCTTCAAAAAGTGTGCAGGCTTCGTCCTACACCGACTGTAATATCTGTGTAACTTCCATGACTCTGTTCTAGATGGAAGTAATCTGCTGCTGGACTACACGTTGTTCCTGTGATCTTTTCATCCTCTCAATTGGAGTAAGTAGCTTCATCTGTGATTGCACCGTGGATTCCTATTTCTGCACCTCCTGGAGCTGTGCTTCCAGTTTCCTAAGCTCCAGATCTTCTGCGAGGCATTTGTAGGTCTGCGCACTACGATTAATTATTTGCTTACACTCTGAGGAGAGTTTCATGATTCTTTCTACTGCGTTCCTGGCAGCTTCCTCCCTTTGGTCGTGCACTTCTTATAGAGTGCTCAACACTACTTAGAGCTCTAAATCCATTATCTGTGCTTGAAGCTGCTGAATGGATTCGACGAGCTTCCCTACTTGCATCTCGGTTGACTCTGGTTCCTCCTATGCCAAGCCCGACATAGAGAGAAGTGATTTAGTTACTGCTTCTTTGACCGCAGTCTACTCTTCGAGCAACTGGTCTTTTTCTTCCTGTATCTTCGCATTGTTCTGCTCGAACTTCGCCCGAATTTCATATTTCTCCTTCTGTGCAACTCAAAGTTTCTCTAAGACCTCCTCGTTTTCTTGCTTCAAGGCCTCTGTATCCTATTCCTTTTCTTCTTGGACTCGCTGAAGTCAAGCCTCTGTTGAATATGCTAATCTTCGTAACTGGGCGGGCTTGTCCCCCAATTCTGCAATTTCCGATGAAGAAGGTGTAGTAGGTACTGCACGGCTTGAATGGATGGCTTGCTGTATGTCTTTCAACTCCTTTTCTATTCTTTCATACATCATCTCCTACTTTGATCCATGTCTCTGCAAGATATCCTTTGAATCATATTCTTTGACTGAGGCTTATTTGTGCGGGTCTTCTTCCTTGCTGAGGGTTTATGCGAAGAAACCTTCCTTTTCTTCGATATTTCAACCTTTGTAGGGGGATCCTTCGATGGTGTAACTTCACCTTTGTCTTACTTTTCTCCTTCTTCCCCTCCTTATTCTTGGTTCACTTCATCTCCTCCTCCTCCTGCGAGTGAGACATGCCTAATTTCCTCTGAGGCACTATCCTCCTCATCAGTTTCTATGTTCTGCACTTCCTCCTTTTTCTTCTTTTTCTTCACGCTAGTTTGTCCATCATGTTCGACCCGAGTGACCGAGGGACTTCCAATGATGTTGGGTTCAGAGAGTTCTGCATCCTCAACTGGTACAAGGAACTTTGCTAGCCATTCTTTGGTGATCTCCTCCATATCTTCGTCGGTCATCTTATAATAGGACTATAATTCCTCCTTGCTTTCATCCCTACGCGCAGTGATATAAATAAAGTGACGATCTACGTGGGACTTCGCTAGTGGTCTGTAGTGGTGCATTGTATTCAGTGTCATGTGTGGAAATGATTCAACAACACGCTTCAACTGCTGGTAGTAAGCATGGAAGACAATTTTCAACTTCCACTGCTTCGACATTTCATTCGTATACCACAAGGTAGAGAACCTCGTGGACAATGGCTCCGATGTCTCAACTTATAGAAATGTCACTCCTTCCGGCATCTGCCAAGTGACAAATGCGATTAGTACCAGTAACCAAATAAAATGGAATTCATAGCCTTGATCCTGTGCTTCACGACAGTCCTTCTCCAACTCGTTGACGAGATAATTTGCCCAGTTCGTTTGCATCCCCTCCATGCACTTTCCTGGGAGGTCTACTACGAATCCAGTGACCTACGTGGGGTAATTCTTTCTGACGATTTTTTCAGCTATAAGATGACAGGCTAGGTGCACTGTGCCATCCTGGATGGAGGCTACCTTGTAGCCTCTCTTTCCCTTCTCTACACTACCATAATCCTCCTTTATGCACTATTCTAGGGAGCGATCTGAAGTCTTCCCTGGGTAGAATTGCTGAGGGTCTGGTCCCTGCATGCTTAATCCTATGATGAGGTGGATCAGTGTTGGATCCAAAGTGACACACCTGTCGAGCCATAGATATCCTCTGTGATATCATGACAGGAGGAGTTTAATGCAGGCGTTAACCTCCTGATGTCGGCCAAAGTGAGGGATCTTCATTACATTCAAGATCATGGATTGCGTGAGCTCCTTTATTCATAGCTGGGAGACTATGGGTGGATTCTTCCCAGTCGTCTTCATCAGATACCTATGTGGCATGAGCATCACGTAGTTCTTCTTGTCACCGAGGTTGAAATCATTGTTCTTCAGATATGGAATGTGTCCTAAATGGGGTCCAACTATGCATATCCCCTTCGATATGTACGTAGTGATCAATGTATACTCGAAGTTGTGTGGGATACTGTCGTAGTTAACCACGCTAACCAAAGGTGGTATGTACTTTGGCAAGATCGATGGGATATGCTTCATGTTAGCCAGATCGTCATGGTTCTTACTTCACTTCTCAGTAGTGGTCCGACTAGAACGACGTCCAGTCGAAGGGGATGCTTGCAGTCCTCAAGTCAACGATGCTTGTATTCCTATAGACATAACTCTTTCAGCCATGAGCTCCATGAGAATCTCCTCCACAGACTTCTCTAATGCGCTATGTTCGCCCGACATTCACACTTGTAACCAAATAGATTGGGTAGGAGAACAGAAAAGCGAGGTAATCAAACATATGGCGAGGTCTAGAAAGCACAACGTGAAACAATGGATTCTCTGTTAGATTGGATATTCACGGATAGAAAAAAGTGGTCCTGATGCAGTGTCCGATGGGTTAAATAAGAAAGCGTCGTAATAGATTCCTCCAACGAGAAAGAATGCCTCAATCAATACGAATTAGTATGTTATGAGGCGGTCCCATTGGTCCAGCAATGGTATTTCCGTCAATAACTGCATTTCTAGCCGTTCCGGAGCGTTATTCTAATGGTCGGGGCACCTCCAACGGTTATATAGCTTTGCCATGGCAAAGTCCCATTCTGTGTGATTCTGCTATTCCGACGAGGTTCAACTTCTGTAGATCTTCCTTCTGCGAAGTCTTTTATGGAGCCTCTTGTATTTTTTCTAGCTTGGATTTCTTCTTACTGAGTTTCCTTGCCTTCTTTCCTATGATCTGAGTCCCTAGATTCCTCTTTCCATTCTTATTCTTATCTTTTCGTAGCATAGTGACTTCACGCTGCTGATGTTTTTTCAACGGGTTCAAAGGTAATACCTCTTTGCGTACTAGGTCCTGGGTGGACATACTCTCTTCTTGCATGGATAGGTCCTTCGAACCTTCTTGCGTTCTTTCAAATTTGACAGCTAATCCTCTTGCCCTCTGTTTCTTCGAATTATCCTCTTGTTCTCCTATTAGTCACTCTATTTTTATAGCTATGAAGTCCCTTAGTTCTTGCTTTTTCTATTCTATGGCTTCCTCCTCTGCTTTCCTTTTGATCTGATCCTTCTCGATACAATTCTTTCCTAATAAAAGTGGAAAAGGGGCGTTGTTCTCAATAAAATTAATGACTTAAAAGTCCTCTGCTATCAATGTTTCATGGGAAATTATAGGTATATTAGTAACTCTTCCACATAGGGTTATCATCTTTCCTTTAAACAAGCCCATCCTTCCCATTGAAGGTATCATAGCAGGCTTTCCCAAAATTTCCCAAGTGCTTTCTGGCATTATGTTCACATGTGTTTCTTCATCCAATACACAGTCTATGTCGATGTCTTCTATTCTTGTGACTATGCGCTATTTTTCTTTCAAGAGTTCTGACAAACTGACATCCTTGTAGTCATCCATTGCTTCTTTTAACTGTACTAACATAGGCTGAACTTTCTCTGATTCTTTCTAGTTCTCTAAAAGATCGTTAGTTTCTTGACCTTCTTCATAGTTTTCTTGTCTCATGTTCATCTTTTCAAATTTATCAATCATTCTTGGGCAATCCTCAACCTCATGACTAATAACTTTACAACAAAGACAAATAGGACCTGTACCAGGGAATTCCTTAGAAATATGTCCTGATCTTCTGCAATTATAACAAAGTGTTATTCCTCTCTCTCTTTTAAATGAGCCCGAGCCTTTCCTATACTGCGCACTGGGATCACAGTGATGGATCTGCAATCTGCAAAAATTCTTTCTAGGTTCCTGCATCCATTTATTAGTCCAAAAATTCTTTCTGTGCATAGGAATAACATATTTTTCTCTATTTCTATCAAATTTATTCAGATCAACTCTTTCTTATAACTGTTCCCTAACATTCAGGCTAGGACAAAATCTATCAAACATACATAGATTCATACTTTCGAAGCAAAAAAAATTCCACTTATCTTACCTTTACTAGAGAAAAAAGCTTTAAGATCTTACCTCTTTTCTTCAGATCCAGTTTCTTTCTTAGCATAGAGCTTTGCAAGTCAAGTAGAATACTGCGCACTACAACAACAGATCTATGCACATAGCTTTCTATTTTATTTAGTTCCCAACAATCACAGTTTCAGGTCTCGACAATGGAACCATTTGTTGGCATAGGAGCAGACCCAGGGTTTAACGGTTAAAAAACACACCAACATAACCCTAACTACTGACCCTTTCAGAAACACCTGCGAAGAAGATGAAGTCTCACCCGAGGTAGAGGCAGGGGGGGTTGCAAGAATCAGGTGTCTACAACCAAGTTGGGACACATATCTATGATTACAATACTTAACAGAGCACTTAAACAACAATATGCATTAGTTTCTTGAATCTCATTCACATTGAATATTTAACCCTTATTACAGATCAATGCAGTAACCATAAAGATCAAGTACTTCCATTCACTTAGTACATAACATTATCTTGGATATATCATTCATTCATCTTTAAGCACTAAGAAACAACATCAAATGCATTTATCATACATTATAACAAAAACACAAAGAAGATAAACACATAAACAACATCGCACAAAGCACATTAAGACACATGATGTACATGGTTCACCTCAGTGTGGGGCTATGTCCACCAACTTCTTCTTCTTCTTTATTAGTCTTCAATCTTCTTACATTCATCTGCTCCTGTGCACAAAGACACAGAGCCAACTCCACTGAGGACAGGATATCTGCACATTGTGCACCAGATCCTCCTTCCTAAAATCAGGTCAAGGCATAGAGCCAATTCCTTACTAGCACAGAGCTTGACTTTCACAGTCTGTCTGCACAAAGAAACTTTCAACTTCTTGCACTAAGCCAACTAGTCATGCACTAATCCGATCATTAACTCTTACAACATATGGTGCACATAGCCAACTATCCAGTTTACATCGCTGTGAACAAAGCCAAACAGACCGTCCTTCTTACATCGCTTAGCTACTTATTTATACATTTACAAAGAGGCCTAAACATGGGTAACCCCATGGGATGACATCCCTTAACCCATTACATAAACCCTAAAAACCTTTTCTTGGTCCACAAGCTCGCAAAACAAGCGAGATCCTGTGATCTCAGCTCTGCCTAGGCACTCCATCTTCGACCAGCCTGTCGAAGTCCCAAAACTAGTCAAACACAACCAATGTTTCCTCAAAATTTGGTCAAGGGCCAACACTCCCCACTCCAACTGTTTTTGTAATTGTTTCTTCACTTCATCCAATTCCAATATGCACAACCTATGTTTGATGATATAGATTGAGGAAACATTTGTATCTCATGCTACACTTTCCTCTTAGGCGGTAACCCTTTGGACTCTTGGAATAGTTTTGTTTACACTTACAAAATATCTTCCAACTATTGTTTTTTCAATTTAGTACATCCCTCTAGAGAT
>WSFP011511019.1:0-13098 GCA_009831015.1 Picea engelmannii
TTCTGGTAAAATGATACTCGGGAAAAATCCTCCGGCGGCCAAAGGTGTTAAGACGCAGAAGCAAACTGTCACAAGGCTGGTGGATAAGGTATGCAAATGCGGTTGATAGAACACACAATGGTAACGTCCTTCGATGTAAGTTTTAACGAGCCCATAGAAGGTAGACTCGGTGGTTTTTCATATTTAGAGAGTTTGAAAAATCCTAAAAGGAGACTCCAGTGGGGTACCTTTTTCGACAATAGTCTAGTCGGTTCGAAAAAGGGATAAACTAGCACCAATTAGATGTCAATTCAAAACCATTTTAACGAGTGTGACAAGGACAAGATCACTCGACTATTTTTTTCACTTTTAAGGAGTCTGAAAAAAGCTTAACTATGGACTCCGTCAGGAATATTCTTCTGGACCAATTTAACGAGTGTGAAAGAATAAGGTCACTCGACGATCTTTTCAATTTTAGGGAGTCTGAAAAGAGCTTAACTATGGACTCTGTGGGGGTTTCTTTTTCGTAAATTTAGTCCCTTGGGCCCTAAAAAGGAATAAAATTATACCTGAGAGTACTATTCTAAAGAATGGGAATTCGATAGAGTATACCTTTGTTCGTACAGTTGACCATCTAGACCGAAAAAGGGGTAAACTACCGCCGGACAGACGTGACTTCAAATTTCAGTTTAACGAGCGTGAAAGGCCACAAGATCGCTCGACAATCTTTTCATGTTAAGAGGGTTTGAAAAGGGCTTAAAAGGAGACCCGTTTAAGGAACGTTCTTCTGGACCGATTTAACGAGTGTGAAGAAACAAGGTCACTCAACAATCTTTTCATCTTTAAGGAGTCTGAAAAGTTCTTAAAGAAGACTCCACAATGGTTGCTTTTCTCAGTTAATCTAGACGAGATCGAAAAGCATAAATGCAGTCTCGCTGGATGTTGCTTTCGGATCTCAAAGCGAGCTTGAAAAACAACAAAGTTAGCTCATGATCGACACTTTGTGAGTCAATGCCTGGCATCTCCTCGGGGGAGCTGTATGCTCTGACGAAACCATTATCTATGACACCAAGGTTTCGGGAGATGTTAATAGGTATGGTTTTAGCGATAGTCGCCATATTGCCCTCAACATAAATTTCCTGTGTAGCTAAGAGATTAATAGGACATGGATGATCTCCCGTCATGGTGATAGTGAATTCTCTTGCCTCGATTCGGCGTAACTCTGGGAGGAAATATGATCTATGATGAAGATCTTCCCAAGGTTTGTCCAGACTAGTCATTGCTTCGATTACTGCTTCGTCAGAAGGAAAGACTAAGTCTAATGAATCGGTGGTAACAAGAGAACCCTGAGCCCAAATAGGCTCTAGAAGTGGATCCAACTCTTGTGCGAGAGTCAGATCAGGGTTAGTAGAAGCTTGTTGGACTACAGAGTATGCTACTTCAGTGGCCGACAAGGGCATGGACATGCCGGAGTGCCCTGTCTCATCCATCGTGGCTGATGGGGAAGGAAGAATCCACAGATCTTCCAAGTAAGTCGTGCGGAACGACGAAACATGAAAAATCTCAGCCTTGTGGTGATTAGATATAAACTTGACATCATCATGAGGAGGTGGGTAATCGAAGGTACCCATCAAGGATGGGCACAAACCAACTCCTACATTAATGAAACCTGGTTGAGGATTATCAATCATGGGAACCGTGGATGCCCCCAAAGCTGGGTCAGGTCTAGAGAAGGACAATTGATCGATAGTCACTATCTAGCCTTCGTGTGGAAACAACAAGACTCAGAAAACTGTAGCAACCACAACTTGCATAGCATAAGTCCAACTCCGACCTAATAAGAGGTTATAGTCGAGGGGAGCATCGACTACCTCTACTTCAATGCACACGGTCTTCCCTCCTAACTGCAAAGGGAAAGAAGGAACAATGTCATGTGGTCGGAAAGAACGACCGTCGAACGCAGTGAGGAGAGTAGGTAATGGAGACAAAGCGAGCTTTCCAATGGCCTTCCAACATGCTAATGACATAATGCATGTCGAGGCGCCCTTGTCGACCACCGTGCGGAAGATATTCCGTGTAAAAGTTTTCGTTAGATGAGCCACTACTATCTGAAACGCTACATGGTAAGGCAGACGAGGTTTTAAGTCGGTTGTATCTAACATGATGGTACCCGGGTTACAAGTCCCAGTAGAGCCTAAAGCAGTCAACAAGGCTTTCCTCTGAGCCGGGCAGCTTTGGAGGACTTCCAAAGCAGACATTGCACAAGGGGTTTGAGATAAATCTTCCAACACAGAGTGATTCTGGGCAGCCCTTGCGTTTGGGTTGTGAGAAGCTTTCTTAAATGCACCCTTTGGAATGCGTGTCATTGTTTCTCCCAACATCTTCTCGATCTGTAGAGGAAGGGATGGGAGTTCAACTTCTTTACCTTTCTCAGAGGTGCTTGGTTTACTATAGTCGTGCACTCTAGTCGTTATGAAAGCATCACCCCTAACCATATATACGTTCGCGGATGAGGAATTATTTGGAGGAGGGCAGGTTTTTTGGTTGCCCCCTTCGCTACTTGTAGAGGCTTGAGTTGAATTTTTCCCATGTTGAAAGGGATTAGTCAACACTGCTCGCTATTGCTGTGTGACAAACTTTTGGGCCTCTGCAAGTCGAGGACATAGATGGGTCGGGTGGTCTTCCGCACACAAGTTGCACGGATACCTCGCCTTCCGTTTTTCCATGGTGCCCTCGCCAGCATTATCAGTGGGTTTTTTCTCCCCCTTACCCTTTTTTCGTTGTTTTTTCTTCCCTTCAGGCTGCTGGGTGGCCTTTGGGTTAGTGGTCTACATGGAATGTACTTTCGACATTTGGGTAGGAGGAGCAACCAAAGTAGTAGTTTGGCTGGCCGCTGAGTGTTGTATAGATAACTGTTGCAATTTCTTTGTCAATTGCTCAGCGGGCTTGGTTTGTGCTGAGCCAACAATACCATCGGCATGTGCTCTAACTCTCTGTCTAGTTTTATCCAGTATCAATCATGGTGCATCCGGTAGGATGTTGTATAATAAATCAGACTGAGAATAGATGAGCTCAAACTGTTGAGCCCTCATGATGGCATCTTCTTCGGAGAAAACTCCTGAACTTGCGGCGTCTTTGGATAATTGTGGGACTAAGGACTTAAGGAACTACTCAAGAAGGAATGCTGGTGGGACTGGTACTTTGATTAGACTCTTTCGGCGTCTCCACTCTCGGATATGATCAGAGATATGGTCCGTTGTTGTCTATTCGAAATTAGCAAGCAATTCTGTGCCAACGTCGTATCTCACAGGTAACTAGAAATGGTTAAGGAAGACCATCGCCAGTTCGCCAAAAGAAGAGTATCGTGAGCGATCGAGCTCAATGTACCATTTCGCGGCACTCTCGATAAGAGTGCGTTGAAACAATCACAACTGGACGTAGTCATGTTTCAATGAGTTAGATGAACACCAAAGATGGAAGGTAGTCACGTGATCACCTGGATCTTTGTTAGGCTTGGACTTGAACTTTGGAATGTCTGAAGGCAACTTCGTTGGCATAGGAGGCCAACATGGATTGTGACAAATAGGATCATTTAACAACCTTGTCAAATCTGGCAAGTGTAACGTCACCAGGAATGGTAGTTTGGGTTGCTGCTGATAGCCTGGGAAAAAGGGTCCTAGAGTTTGACTAGCACCAGGTTGCCAGTAAAAGTTTGGCTGCTGGCCCGGATTCTGGTAGAAACCATGGCCCTGACCAGCGTAAGGATTTTGCATCTGTAGAGACATCATTGGATGATTCCCCATAAAGGACATAGGATGTTGGGCATGCATCGTGTTTGAAGGACTTTGGGAAGGATTACCCCATGCCGGTCCTGATGGGAGAGGCATAAAAGTTTGTCCAGGGTTCCATTGACTGTGGAAAGAATTACCCCAGAATGACATTCCCGAGGAAGGAACGAATCCTTGTCCTGAGTTCCAAGGTCTTGCTATATGTGCCCCCGGTGCAGGAATAGTACGCTGCGCCGGAGTAGACTGTCCAAAGATGGGAGTGGCCCCAGATGGAAAAGCGGTGGATGCGAAAGTGTTGTTACCAAACGTCCCATTCCAAACAAATGGTGACGAACCTACTGGCATAGTTTGCGTAGGTGTTCCTTGACTCCCGGCTCCAAATGAACTAGTGTGTGCAGGCTACCTGGCGGACTACTGATGCAGACCACCGAGCGAAGGGGACGAAGGAGAGATATGACCTCCAGTGTAAGGAAAAGCGTTAAAAGGGACATGAATGCCCCCAAGTTGACCTTGCAGAGGAGTGCTAGAGCTCCCTGCCCCCAGACCCAAAGTCTGTAAAGTGGAGTAAGTGAGTGCAGGACTTGTACCCAAACTAGGCATACCGTATGAAAATGAAGAGCCTGTCGCACTAGGTGTGAAGGGAGTTGTGGCTACCACGATAGATAGGGTCGGTCCACTGTGCGACGTAGTTGCGGCCAAGACCATGGTAGCCCGGACCGACGACGACAAGTTAGGAGATGCTTCTCCTGTGGTAGCAACGGTGGTGGGAATGGAAGAATTCCTAGAAGAAGTAACAGTATTTGGTTCCATAACTGTGTGAGGCACTGACAAGCGTTCGTAAAATTGGATTGGTACAATGACCGATGGCCACGTATCAGTGGTTGGGGTTTCAACCGAGCCAAGATTGGCAGTTGATTCCTCCGGGAGTTGTTCAGGCACAATGGTTTGTAACCCGGTTGCTTTGAAAGACCCTTGTTGGTCTAGCTTCCGCCTTAATGGGGGCGGGGGCGGCTCCAGGATAATCGGCGGCAGGCCCAAAATCCTTCGTGACCGACGGAGCTTGGGATCCTCCACTGTGTGAGAATATCCAAGACACACTAAGGTATTCTACATGTTCAAAGAGTAACACACACTAAAAAAGAATCCCTAAGAGATAAGACAAGCAAACACTAAACTAGTTGGAAGAACAATTACAACAACCAACACTAGAGCAACTTACCGGTGCAAGTGCAACTCGAACACGGAAGCACCCTCCGGGTATACTCTGCAAAGCGTGGCCCGATGTCTATCCTAGGTACCGTGGTATACCCCCGCAGTCACCTGTGTATGTCCCTAAAAAGATTGGCCACTAGTTTGCCAGCACGCGAATATTCACCAGGCGGGTACAGTCGAAAGTCGGGTAGACCACAGTGAGCAGGGTATCAATCCCGAAACCTGTCAAGGGTATTGAGAGAAAATGGTCCGGAAGACAACTGAGGACCTCGAACAGATTCAAGACCCACGAAGCCCCGTGGAAAATGCAAACGACGGAATCCCAAAACAAATCCTTGATATGTGTTCTCCACTACGTTTGGTTCGACTTTGGAGGGGTTATCTCCGCTACCTTTCCTCACGCGACCTCGTGTTTATCCCCTGTGTTAGAGGGGGGTCTCGGATAACTTCTACGAAACTGGACTTCTACACTCCCTATCACAGACTCCGATGTTTGGTTTTGAATGGCCTTGGAGAGTTTCCTCTCCAACCTAATCCAAGGCCTTAGTCCTGAAGTAGTTTGTGAACCCTACAAACAAAAAGTCTAATAGATTTTAAATTAGCGTTGCTTTTATGGGATTTTTTACATCACGGGGTATGAAGGTGAAACTAATGATGTGTAAAGACTCAAAGCAAAAACAAATGAAAAAGCTGGAAACAAAAGACTTTTACTAAATGCAAAAATCAACAACTTTTCACAAAGAAAGACTTCTTTTTCTTTCCAATTTTTCTAAGATTTCATGCAGCAAACATAAAGGAATTTCACTCGACTACGAGCTACTTATGCTCTAAATGCACCGCAAAAAGCTTATGAACAAAAAGACTTCTCCCTAGCTATTGATGCAGAAACACAATCTTCAAACAAATAAGAAAATGAAAAGATTTTTATTTATTTATTTATTTTTTATTTTTATGCTAATCAAGCAACAAAGGGAAAATACCGACAAGCCTAAAACCAAGATTTTTTTTTTTTTTGGCTTAAAACACAGATCGCAAAGAATCAGAGCAAAGACACCCAATGGCAATCAAGAAGGCACAAACTCTTACGCTTGTCTAAAAACCATAAAACAAAATTTTTTCTTTTTATCTTTTCTATCAACTATCAACTAAGAAAAAACAGGCTAAGGGTAAGAGGCCCTAACCTACTGACTGTGCAACCCTAGACTCAAACACCTGAGAGGAACACTTCTCACCATAGGAGGGGATGACTGCCCCCCCTTGACTGAAAAACAACTTTTCAAGCACGCTACTGTCACTGAAACAGCATGCGTGCAAACACGTGCTGAGCTATAATAGAGCGCGTGTACCCACGGGATGCACTTGCACAGGCCACGTGTATGTATAAAATCTAAGACAAAAATAAACACAGGCAACCCAGCCCAGGAAGAGGCCTCTGGTATTGATAACCAGGGTCTCTTGAAGGCTTGGATGCTACTTCCAACAGAAAAGAAAAATAATTGCAAGGAATAACAAAACACAATAAAGCAAACTGAGACAAGACTATGAACCAGCAAGACTCAGACAGGATCCAGAAAGCCCCCTGAGAATGTATAATTCTGACAGGGAAAAGGAGGACTGCCTCTCAAGATCTCTGACTCCAACACGCTACTGAAACCTCTACAGCTAGCGTTCACACGCGGGCTGTGAGAGATTAGGGCGCGGGTACACGCGTGCAGGCCTTCTGTAGGCCGCATGTACCTCTGTGTGTCCCGAAAATTGTCGTCAAGCAACAGTCAGGGAAAACTAGTATAAAGAACCAAGCTCCCTGCTAGCTCAGGCCTTACAGAAAAAGACAGGCAAAGAAATAGAAAATCTAATCTCTTAAACTACCCAAAAACTCAACTAAATCCGGAAACCCTAAAGAGTATCTTCCCCAGTATGGTCGCCAACTCTGTTGTTGGGAAAAATACTCTACGGACTAACAAACTAGGGCCAGACTTGCATGCAGATTTTGACCATAAATAAATTACTTTTTAACCTACAACCCCAAAACTTAAACCCCTCTTTCACAATACATGCATGGAGAATGACTACTAACCTTTTTACTGATGTTTGGTGTAGATCCTTCGTTGTGCTTCGCCCGCTTGCTCGCACTGCTCCTTCCAAAGACAATCCTGCAATCAAGACAAACCACTACGGATGCGTGCTACTTTTCTACTTGAGGGTTAGAAATTAAGCATAAATTAAACAAATCATAGATAACTCATGCATTGGGACGGGAAAAGTATTCTTTTATTATTTTCAAAATGAATCAACTTACAATCAAAGTCGAGACCGTCCACCGCTCCTTGATCCTGATCCTGGGCTCCTCCTCTTCTTTTGTCCTCCAACTGCTTTGCATTAATTCTCCTTAGGCTTGAGGAAAGGCTAAAGGGTTGGGAAAAATGGATTCGGCAAATGGGCATAGTTTCTTCGCTATATTTTTCCTCCTCCAAATGGTACCCCTACCCCTTCTTTTATAGGCTAGAAGGAGCTAGGGTTTTGGACGAACCCTCGACCATGCATGGCCAGGAGTTTCAGTTAACTGACCCATAGTTTTTTGTCCCGTCGGCAACTTTCCTTTTTTTGTGATTTTGAAGATACACGCGGGCTGTAGTGGGCCTGCTAGCGTGTACTTTGTAGGTACACGCGGGTTGTAGTGGGCCAGCTAGCATGTACTTTTAAAAATGGAGTTTTTAGAAGAGTTGTTCAGTAGTTTTTGGCAAAGAAAGGATATGAGTTGGCCTGATGCCAGGTAAGCATGTGTGGTGCAATTTAGGGTTATAACAGATGTCCTTGAGCTTTCCTCTTATTAATGCCAATCTTTTCGAACCTGTGTGGTGAGTTGTCACTAGTAAAAGCATAATTACTCTGCATTGGGAAGGGGCGAAGGTGGCAGGGATGGAGGGGAGCGAAAAATGCTTTCAAACTTTTGTGAACCCGGGAGTTCGTGAACCCACAAGACTTTGAAGAATCGACTAAGTATGGAAGGCGGGGCAGTCAGACAGAGTCATTGTAGGTAGAGTGAGGCTTGCGAGTTCGAGGAGTCCGAGGTCGAATTGTAGATCACTGAACTTTTGGGTGCAAGATGTATACCCCAAACACGGGGCATGAGATTTCAATAGTGCCTACTCGAGAACCCGCGACCATAAAATTGGCTAAGTATGGAAACGAATGGCGGTCGGATGGACTCGTGATGTGAAGATATAGATGGAGATGAGGATTTGCCAGTCCACCACCCCAGGAAACCACGAGCATAGAAACACTAATAAGTATAGAAATAGAAACATATAATAGAGGGGAAGAAGAAAAGGGAAAAAATGGTAAGTATAGAAGAGGACAAAGAAAGAGAGAAACAAACTTTATCCCTCACACAACAACACTTATTCTGATAATTATCAAGTCATAGAAACACATTAACTATGGGAAAAACATTCTCAACTATGAATTATAGTTGGAGTTTGAAAAACTCTGGATCAACTTCAAAGAGATGGTGTTTATATTTATTTAAACATTTTTCATATTATTTTATTTTAATAGTATTTTTGGTGGCCCAAATGTAAACCATGTTCCAATTTGCATTTCGCAAGTGGAGATGTGTTTATGAAGACACATTTCAGGGGCAGGGAAAGTGCAATGTGGACTGCTTGTTGAGCAGACATTTGCTGAAGTGTAAGCAATGTATTTCCAAGTGCACGCACCATTTTCATATGAGTTAACATTTTCATGTGCAAGCATATTCTCAAATATGACAAGCTACAATATATGCACAATATTAAAGAGGGACATGACGTCAACACCTTTGTAGATGATAATGGGCTAGCACAATATGACATTCTTACTATGATGATGCCTTTAAAAAACTAAAATAACCAACATTTTTTTTGCCAATTCAAGATCGACACAAAAAAATCACCAGATCCCATAATATTCTCCCATTAATGCTTTTTAATAGGAGATGTCCTCGAGCTTTATGCTTACTAATGCTAATGTTTTTTAACTTGTGTACTGAGTTTTCACTAGTAAAATCATAATTAATGTGCATTGGGAAGGGGCGAGGTGGCAGGGATGGAGGGGAGCGAAAAATGCTTTCAAACTTTTGTGAACCAGGGAGTCCGTGAACTTGCAGAACTTTGAAGAATCGACTAAGTATGGAAAGGCGGGGTGGTCAGACGGAGTCATCGTAGGTAGAGTGAGGCTTGTGAGCTCAAGGAGTCTGTGGTTGAATTGTAGATAACTGAACTTTTGGGTGCAAGATGTATACCCCAAACATGGGGCATGAGAGTTTGATAGCGCCTACCTGGGAAACCACAACCATAAAATTGGCTAAGTATGGAAACAAATGGTGGTTGGTTGGACTCATGATGTGAAGATATAGATGGAGATGAGGATTGGTCAGTCCTCCACCTCAGGAACTTGCGAGCATAGAAACACGAATAAGTATAGAACCAGAAATAGATAATAGAGGGGAAGAAGAAAAGGGAAAAATGAGTAAGTATATAAGAGGAAAAAGAAAGGGAGAAAATAACTTTATCCCTCACACAACAACACTTACTCTGATAATTATCAAGTCATAGAAACACATTAACTATGGGAAAAACATTTTCAGCTATGAAATATAGTTGGAGCTCGAGAAACTCTGGTTCAACTTCAAAGAGATGGTGTTTATATTTATTTAAACATTTTTCATATTATTTTATTTTAATAGTATTTTTGGTGGCCCAAATGTAAATAATGTTCCGATTTGCATTTCCCAAGTGGAGATGTGTTTATGAAGACACATTTCATGGGCAGGGAAAGTGCAATGTGGACTACTTGTTGAGAAAACATTTGTTGAAGATTAAGTAATGTATTTGTAAGTGCATGTACCATTTGTAGAGCATCAATATGACTTTTTTCATGTTCTTTGCGTATTCTTCTGAATGCACTTGTCATAGATTTGTCAACCTTTGTCATGTACAAGGTACAATATCATGTCGAGGCATATGCATTGAGGACATACTGTGCATTTGTATTTACATTCCACATAATTGGCTGGTCCTTGGAGAAACTGTTGTTCCAAATATGTGAAAGGTTTAGATTTCTCAATGAGAACATTGTCCTCTAAACTAATTGGCTCTATGATTCTTGTTGTTCTCGTTGGCCGCATAGGGAAGTTGTATCTGAAATGTGATTTTTGTTTTGTTTTTTACACCTTCTTGTATGATAATGTCTATGAAATTTGGCAAGTTCTGAATCCAAATGATCTTTGTTGCATGTCATGTATTTGTCCAGAAATTGCACAATCCGTGAGTTGTTGCCATTTCCATAGACTGGTGCACCCTCTATCCACAAGAGTGTGTGGTCATGTCACTCACTCTATTCTGGAATTCAGTCACAAAATAGTAGTCTGATAGTAGTCACAAAATAGTGCCTGGTCAATCGACCCACTGGTTTGTTATTTGCTGCTTGCTCTTGTTTGCTTCAACTTTGCAAGGTTGAAGTCATGCATCCGCAGTTGGACCTATTGTTGCAGTTTGCATGGTTGGGATTCTACATCTGCGATTGGAACTGCATTTATGGGTTTTGTGTCAAACATTGACATTCAAGAACAAGACCAAGACATCACTACACTCTCATTTCTCTGGTCGTAGTAGTCACATACGAAGAGGTTCTGCAAGAGTATTTTGGCTCATGCACTCCCAGTATTGAAAATTCTTACTTGCAAACTAGAAATAACAAACAACAACCAACGAATAGGAATGCAACCATGGCACTAAGACTTACATGTGAACAGGGAACGAAAGAAGCACAATTCCAATCGTGGATGCAGAATCCCTATCGTGCAAACTGCAACAACAGGTCCAAATGTGGATGCAGGACCCCAACCTTGCAAAGTTGAAGCAAACAAGAGCTAGCAACAAATAACAAACCAGTGAACAAGCACCAAGAGGTCCAACCACAACTGCAGGGCCTCAACTTTGCAAAGTTGAATCAAACAACAATAAGCAGCAATGAACAAACGAGCAAGCATCAACCAGTGAACCAACAATGTCGGTGAAGAACAATATTGCCGAAATTCACTGCAGACAAGATTGTATCCAAAAATCGAAAGAAAATGTATTGTAACACACCTGTTAAGTAAACATTTAAGGCTGTGAGGCCTGCCAGGTAAACATTTAAGGTTGTGAGGACCGTCCAAGGGCCTCCCACTGTGTAAACATTTCAGAAAGTTATAGTTTGCATGGTTGGGATTCTGCATCCGCGATTGCAAATGCGCTTCTGTCGTTCCCCATTCACATGTAAGTTTTACTGCCATGGTTGCATCTCTATTCGTTGTTTGATTTTTCCAGTTTGCAAGTAAGAATTTTCAATACTAGGAATGCATGAGTCAAAATCCTCTTGCATAACATCTTTTTATGTGACTACTACAACCAGAGAAACATGACTGTAACACTGGCTTGGTCTTGTTCTTGAACGTCAATGTTCGACACATAACCCACCTCTATCGCAACCATGTTGACATATAAAAAAGGAAATCAAATTTTCTCCCCATATTTTTTGTTTCCTAAAACCATACGTTTGGTGCATTTTTTTTCAGATTGTTCCTCATATTTTTTTTGCATTGCTATTTTCCAATGAGCTCTGGTTTGATGTCCAGGACATGGAAGTGGGCACATGTGATTGGAAGGGAACAACCTAAAAAAAATGCACCAAACGTATTGTTTTCAGGAACATAAAATATGAGGAGAACATTCAGTTTCATTTTTAATATGTCACTATGGTTGCAATAGAGGTGGGTTATGTGTCCAACATTGACATTCAAAGGGGAACAAGATGTTTTGGAAGGGAACAACCTGAAAAAAATGCACCAAATGCATGGTTTTCAGGAACAGAAAAAATGAGGAGAAAATTCGATATCCTTTTTTATATGTCACTATGGTTGCGATAGAGGTGGGTTCTGTGTCGAACATTGACATTCAAGAACAAGACCAAGGCAACATCACACCCCTGCTTATCTGGTCGTAGTAGTCACATATAAAGATGTTCTGCAAGAGGATTTTGACTCAGGCATTCCCAGTATTGAAATTTTTTACTCGCAAGCTAGAAATAACAAACAAAAAACAAAGAATAGGAAGGCAACCATGGCACTGGAACCTACCCGTGAACATGGAACGATAAAAGCGTAGTTTGAATCATGGATGTAGAACCCCAACCCTGCAAACTGTAGCAACAGGTCCAACTGCAGATGCAGGATCTAAACATTACAAAGTTGAAGCAAACAAGAGCAAGCAAAAACAACAAACCAATGAACAAGCAGAAAGAGGTCCAATTGCTGCTGCAGAACCTCAACTTTGCAAAGTTGAATCAAACAACAATAAGAAACATCCAACAAACCAACAAGTAAGCATCAACCAGTGAACCAATAATGCCGGTGAACAACAATATTGCTCATATTCACTGCAGACAACATCGCATAAGCAAATCGGAGGAAAATGTATTGTAACACGCCTATTAAGTAAACATTTAAGGCTGTCAGGACCGTCAAATGACCTTGTGTTGTGTAAACATTTAAGAAAGAATTCAGTGTGGTAGGCATGTTTACGTATGTAATAATAATAGTGCTTCTTAAGTACTTAACAATAACAATACAAAAAACAAATAATAATAATAACAATAGTTCGAACAATAGAGACTATGCAAAAAAAAAATAGTCAAAGGACAAACTAATATGAAGTAAACTAATAAAAAGCTGACTCTACATTTAACTAAAAATAGTAAAAATTCAAAAAGATCGTAGATGATCAAAAACTTTGGATATGCTAAGATATAATACATTGAGAATAGTGAAGTTGGCAATAAGACCTCGAATCTATTATCCAATGAGATCATGACATATATGGTTTTTTTTATTATATAAAAAATAATGTTTTTAGTTCTCTAGTTTGAACAATAGAGATTATGCAAAAAAAATTAGTCAAAGGACAAACTAATATGAAATCAACGAATTATCGATCGCTATAGTCCCTCTACGCCTTCAATAGGGACTAATAAGAGCATAATCAATGTCAACTCTGGAGATATAATCTACATAATTCTTTTGGGCTACATTGCACATACA